>VXBP01008606.1:1070527-1098915 GCA_013400115.1 Rhinopomastus cyanomelas
TCATATTGATGTGAAACCTCCTATGTTCCAGCTGACACCCATTGCCCCTTGTCCTATCATTAGATTATATGAGAAGGGTTTGGCTCCATCTGCCTCTCTGGGAGAGTTTTCCCAATCAAGATCTACATGCTATAATACTACCTTCAGGCCTGTTAAAATAATGCAGCAGCCACAGATTTGCCAATAGCTGTGATTTTATCGCTAGTTTCGTACTATTTGGTGTGTTTCTTCAAAGCTCCTCTCTGTTCAGTCTCTTGGGCTATGTTCTGGTGGGAGAAAGCTTTCACCAGCCGCGTTGGCATTTATCCCTGCCCTATGTTCCATACTGAGTCAGTCCTTTCAGGCTGGTGGCGTAGCAGTGGCCCAATGGGTGATGCGTGTGACTTCCAGCCATGCCAGTGCAGCAGAGAGGATGCAGCAGCAAGGGCAGGAACAGCAACAGCTGCATGTCAGGCCAAGCACAGCAAAACCACGGCCATGCTCCTCTTTCCCCCATCCTCACCAGCTATGGAAGACATGTTAGAAATGCTAGTGATGTTGACTCACGAGACAAGTCAGCATTTATTCATTGATTTTAAAATTTCACTTACTCATCTAGCTGAGGTTTGCTGTTGCCTTCTGCCAGCAAGACTGAGGCCATATTCAGTGATGCAGCTGATGTATGGGGTCCTCCCTGCAAAGTCAGGCATGGTAGGTCAATGCTAAGCAAAGCGCAGCTTCTGTGTAAGCTCACCCTGCCAGCTGATGCACTTCAGAAAATATTAATGAGTCCATTTAGTATGGGCAGGACTTGTGCTAAGTGTTGTCTGTCCATACCACTGTAATATTATGTCCAAACAAATATCATCTATCCTCAAATAGCTTCTATAAACCGAGTGCAAAAGAAAGCCATCAGTGTGAAGTGTCAAATGTGCTTTAGGAAATGCAGTGCAAATTCAGTTACCATATCTGACCCAATATAACCATTCAGGATGGTGGAGCACAGCCCCAAATCACTGCTCAGAGGACCATGACCTGAGCTTTCTGTGGATTTCTTGAAACTTAGAAAAGAAATTAATTTTCTAAAATTCCCTAACATATACATGTTACACCGAGAAATTCTTCATGGTTAGGAGTCGATTTAATATTCAGTAATACACTTCCTAGCTTAATTTACCATTCCGCTCTCAGCCCAGGTGGTGGTAGTGCAGACAGGAGTCCACACATCGCATGTGTCACAGACAACTTGCTGTTGCTGGATCTGGAGTCCAGCTGAACTCAGCATTCAGTGCTGCCACTCTAAATTCACAGAATTCGAGGATTGGCATTATACCTCTTCTTTGCAACCAGGGCTAGCAATTTTCTAGCAAGAAACATATTTAGGCCTCTTCTGCTGAAAGGTGTGAATGTAATTTATTCCAGTTTTACTTAAAAAAACCATGAAAACAGTTTCAGGTGGGCTCAGAATTTGCTGTTTGATAGCACCCCAAATGTCATCTCTAAATGCACGAGTCAATTCTATACTCTTAGACTTAGGCACAGGCTACTGTTGAGGTAAACATGTGTGATACCTTATCTGACTGTGTCAGAATAAATCCCAGTGCACGTTTCCAGAGGGAAAACTATGAAATTAATGGGGGACATATTTCAGCCATGTGTGTTTTAGCCACAGCACTTTTCATTCAAATAAGTCACATTTGCAACACCTTGAAAATATGCCTGCATGCTTATTTATGCTGAAATTCTTTCCTTCCTGATCTAAAGAAAAGTTGGTTTTATGGAGAGCAGATGTTTTTTAGCTTAATGCTTTTTTATTCACATGTTTTAGTTTTGTTCAATAACTCTTAAGTACACTTGGGAATTCCAGAGCATGTAATTGTCCTGCAAGATCACTCAGAGCCACAAGATGACTTCAAGCTGGTCTGTCATTCAGCTGGTGGACGTACCAGTGGCTCAGTGTATTTCTGATGAGCCCTTTACTTACGTATTTCTAAAACAATATCTGGAACGGCTTTGCCCTTTTACAGATTAGGGATAACCAGCCAATGAATAAAGAAGCAATCCCAGGTCAGGGTGACACTAACCATGCAGAGATGACCCAGATGAATCTCTCTTATAAATCTGAGGATGTGAAATATGTCCTGAGAGAAACTGGTGTGAAATACTGCTTATACATGAAACATCATGGGATCTCTTGTGCTCTTACGATCTTTTCCTGGATCTCTGACTGTTGCTGTTCTTTTGAAAAATGAGATTTCATATTCAAATCATATAAAGTATCTCATCTTTCAAGGTCTCTTCCAATCCCTAATGTTCTGTGATTCCGTGATTCTGTGATCTCATCGGTAAAACTGAACTGCAGAAGTTCAAAAGTCATTGCTTATGCAAGAGGGATCTGTAATTACCAGGAAAGTCTGCAATTTATTTTCACAAGATGGCAATAGATAAATACATAGATCACAACGTTTTCTGCAGCATCAGCCACTTAAGTTCACATCTCCCAGTTTCATTTTGAATTTAAAATTTGAATAAACCCAAAACTGCAAGTCCAAACTCTTCTGAAACTTGGGAGTTTCATCTGCTTTTGATACAAAACCATAAACCATAAATTGAGTTCTCACTTTGTAATGAAACTCCAGACTCAGTGGATATTTGTGCTTTTTGTGTTATTGTAAAAGTTTGCCTTCCTGTATGAGTATGAAAGCACTGCTTTTGCCCCCAAGGCTGAACTCACATGAACCCAATTTAACAAATTTGCTTTAAATAACTTTTTCTGTATTCTCTGAGTGCTGCTACAAAAGAAATTGTGTGGCAAGTATACGCCTTGAATACCCCAGAAGAGAAGAACTCACACATAAGCAGGCGAGCACAGATGTATTTTCTATTGCAATTAGCATTTTCAGGCAGAATCTGAACACCTACATCTCACTTCCACCATTAAAAATGGCTGTTTGTCACAGAATCACAGAACATTAGGGATTGGAAGCGACCTGGAAAGATCATCTAGTCCAATCCCCCTGCCACAGCAGGATCACCCAGACCACACTGCACAAGAACGTATCCAGGTGGGTTTTAAACATCTCCAGAGAAGGAGACTCCACAACCCCTGCTTTGGGCAGCCCTTTCCAGTGCTCTGTCACCCTCACCATGGAGGAGTTCCTTCTCATATTGACGTGGAACTTCCTATGTTCCAGCTTACACCCATTGCCCCTTGTCCTATCATTATATGACACTGAGAAGAGCCTGGCTGCATCCTCCTGATACCCACCCTTCACATATTTATAAACACTAATGAGGTCACTCCTCAGTCTCCTTTTCTCCAAGCTCCAGAGACCCAGCTCACTCAGCCTTTCTTCATAAGGGAGGTGTTCTACTCTATCATCTTTATGGCTCTGCGCTGGAGTCTCTCCAGCAGCTCTGTGTCCTTCTAGAACTGAGGGGCCCAGAACTGGACACAAGATTCCAGATGTGGTCTCACCAGGGCAGAGTGGATGAGGAGGAGAACCTCTCTTGATCTGCTAACCACCCTCCTTCTGATCCACCTCAGGACACCATTGACCTTCTTGGCCACAAGGGCACATTGCTGGCTCATGGTCATCCTACTGTCCATCAAGGACAACAGAACAGTTCCCAACCTATACTGGTACCTGGGGTTGTTCTTGCCCAGACGCCAGACTCTACATTTGCCCTTGTTATCGTTCATTAAATTTCTCCCTGCCCAGCTCTCCTGCCTGTCCTGCTCTCAAAGGTACTAGCATGTAGCTGCATCGGAACACGATGAAGAAACAGAGTGCTGGCCAACGGCTTTTTAATCGTGTCTGTCACCCCAGTTTCTTTCACGTTAAGCATTAGTTTATGTTCCATTGGAACTGACCATCAGTTCCAATACAGTATCTTTGCAGTCATTTCCCAAAATTGTTCTTTGGGGCAGGAAATCTAATAACAAATGTGGAAAATCAAGTGTGAATGAACTTCTTCCCTAGGCTGTCTTATTGAAATAACATTTCATGCAAATAATCTCATTAGTGTAAAGGGGTTTTTTCTACCAGTAACTTAAGTTCACATGATTGAGCTATGGGCTCCTGTGGAAGACAGGAGGATTTGCAAGGATGACCGTCAGAAGATCCAGAATTAAATAGTCAGAAAGCAGCAAAACCCACATCCTCGGGAGATTGCACCTCATTACGAGGGTGTGCCCTGCGTGAGGAATCATATCACTCACTTCTGAGCCAGCCAGGCAGCATTTGTCAAATGTTTCACAAGGTGGGGAAAAAAAAAGAGGTAGATTTAATGATAAATAATAACGCACTGTCTCCGACATTAAAGGACATCATTGGCTCCCTTCTCCACGGTGTAAATCAATGTAATGTGTGAATCCTTTAAAAGTAACATGGAATTTAAAATGGAAAATATGAGAAGCTAGTAGAATTACTGCTAAAATCATCCGTTTATTATCTAGGTGTGCTTAATAGCCTGCTAGCTGATGAAAAATCATTTGCTAACCCCGAGGAATGGTTCATTTTCCAACTCAATCACTCAGCCATGCACTGGCCAGAGCTTTTAAAAAATACACCATGTATTAGTTCTTTTGTCAATGTCTGGAGATAATTTATAACAGCAATAACTTCCATTAACACACCTACTAAGCAGTTTAGTTGGTACCGGTAAGATTTGCGGGTGGACTTTGATGTTTTAATAGCAAACCAATTATCCACCAATGACTCCACTCTTTTAAAGTGGTTTTTGGTTGGCCAGAAGTTAATTCAGCTGTACAGTAATTAATACATTCAGTTGCTCTGTGGTAATCAAGACTCTGTATATAGATTGGCAGGTTTGTTTCTTGTGTGCATTCAGGTAGAATGGCATGGCTCTGACATTACACTTACACACCCGTAACAGAACAGCATCAAAGTTACCCTAACTTATTCAGATGCTGTTCCGCTCTTAGCTCATTAGTAAATACTTAGCATTTCTGCCAGAGATCCTTTCCAAGTGTTTCAAAGCACTTATCAGAATAGCCACTTCCAGCTGTCCATGCAGCAAGCAAGAGTGCCTGCTGTGGTTGCCCCACACTCAGGGTGTTATAACCCAGTTACAGGTTAGTCAGACTCTCTCACCATTCGTGGCAGTGCGTAAGTTGCACTCTCCTGGAAAAAGATGCACGGGGTTTGTTTTCTCTCTGTACCTAGGTGTAGGTGTTTAGGGCAATGATTCAACAATACATCTTAGTGCAGCAAATTTGGTGCCACGGAGAGCACTCCAACACCTGCTGTCTTAGCCCTGCATCTTCTCTTCCTCTTTGGCCACAACACCTACATCCAGTTTTCCCAATTTAACACTAAAATGGCTGAGAGGTAGCCCTACAAAGAGAGTAAGTTCAGTTTAACTCACTGATCTGGTGTACCATTTGGTCAAGGAACACCAGCACGAAGCGAAAGAAGGAACATGTGTGGAGCAGATCTGGGGACATGGAAAACTTCTTTTGGTAGCAATTAGCTATTAGTTTTTCTTAGCTGGGCACTAAACCAATGAGCCCTTTGCAGCTCAGATTTACAGACGGGAGGCACTCCAAAAATACCCTTAGCAGAGAAGCTGATTTTTATACGTGCAAAGGTTCCTATAGAGGGCTTTTAAAGAATATTTCAGCTTGAAGTTGAACAGAGGATACTTTTAAATTCTGACTGTTTTTCTTTTGTTCCTTTGATACCAANAACCTTGAGCATCAGAAACAGATCTAAGGAGCTATTTGTTTCTTATTCCTTTGGAAATATTCATGCGTTTTATCTCTTGCATCCAAGTCAAAGATGATTTTGAAAATCTGTGGGATTGTGCAGAGCAGGGAATGTGTGTTCTGGGCGATTGATGCTGCCGTCCCATAGGTTCACTGTGCAGTGCTGTTCTGCCTAATTGGTAGGCTCCACATTAAGTCATATGTGTGCTGAGGGGTCCGGGGATCACAGTTTTTTTCAGTTTCTTGAACATGATTACATTTTTTGTAATTTACATTTTTAGTCACTAAACAGCGATACATTATATTTAGAAAATGAGATGCTCTGAGTGTTAGCAAGATGTGACAGTGACAAATCTTATGAACGTTAATACTGAAACCCATCACAGTTCAAGTCCCACTTGCTGTATTATAGCTTAGTGTAAGGTCTGGGAGGGGGGGAATGCTCCAGTTATCAACTCGTCATTGTTCAAATGCCATTTTTTATTCTATTTTAAAACAATTTGCAATTGTAGAAGCTGTATTTAGGGGTTATGAAACCTTCTGAAAAAAGTACAAGGGGTCCTTTCCCCAAAGGTCACAAATAAGGCACAGATTTGCAGATTTTGCAGCGTGTCCTACATACATCTTGGGCTGATGTAGTCTGCACAAACGCGTAGCCAACACCTAATCGGGGAAAAAAATATCTCCTGAGCTCCCTGAGTTTGTACCACCAGTGTTAAGTGTCTGTCAGAATTTCTATTGTGATCACCATTTCAGGGATTTATCACTCAGCTCTAATACCTGGCTCCAGGCTAAAAATTGGCATACAAGAAAGCAGATTTGGTTTAGAGTTATATTGGAAGCTGCAGAAGTGAGGAAAGTCACTCTGGCTTCGGAGTTCTGTTTTCAACAATGTGCCTGAGTGAGAGCTTGGGGATTTGAATCTCACTGTGCTGTCTGGGGGAAGGGCTTAGGATTGCACTCTCCTGAGATCCCATTTGCCTGCAGGAGATGCTGTATTTCAGAGCCAGGCCCTCAGTGTGCATGTGGTTTGGGCAGGCTCAGGGCTGAACAACCACCTTGCACATGCTTAGGAAGCAATGTTGTTGTTGCACAACTGCTCCTTTTGGGTTGGAAATCCCAGATACAGCAGGGACTTTGACCTGACAAAGCACCAGAACTGCTATTCCTCTAAGCAGCAATACATGTTTGTAGGTTCTAAAGCTAGAAACCCAAATCTAAGGTATAATAATAACTGCAGTGGGGGTAAAATAGGACATGGTTCTACAAAGCACAAGCTGTTTTCTGATGTCTTCTGGGATGGTACAGCTGCCTACCCGCATGCAGAAACTCACACAGCACAGGCACTTGGAATCTGGTCATCAGAAGTCTGAATTTCCTACTCTTCCTTTACACTGAGGTTTTGGCCTGACACCTTCCTCTGTTGCTGCCCTTTCATAAGTCCCTCAACACCCTTTTTTCACTCCTGTATTATCATGCCCAAAGTGTGATAATTTGTTTTGCGAAAGGAAAGAAAAAAATGTTGTGCTAAAGACTTTATAATCTGTAGGTTTACCTTGTAATCTTTCTAGCCTGGACGCGTCTGTCTCTGACTATCCATCCCCGGACTTTCCCTAGAGATACAGTAATGGGGCACCAGGATCAGCAGTGAGAATAGTGGAGTGTCCCTGTGGTGTGATGGCTGCGAACTATGCAGCTCTTCGCAGGGCAGGGGCAATGCTCTCTCCTGAGCCAGCAGCGCATGCGTGGGAGCTCTCATGCTGGCTGACATCTGAGATCATAATGACTTTGCAGGAGCTCCTCATTTACAGTTAGGGGTTCACAGCAATGTGCATTGACACTTTAGAGACCATATTCCTCTGCTTAGCAAATCATCCATAAGCTGGAAGACAACTACATGTATCATTTACAAAAATAAGAAAAACAGCATAGGAAATGGGGAAGAACAGACATATATTTGTGTTAAAAGTCTGGGCTCAATGTGAGCTAAGCAGATACGGAGTTAAAACTGTGATTTACCCAGCCTACCTCTGTAATAGGCACAAGCACAAGGGAACAGATTGAGCGCAGAGTGGAAGCATTGGCTCTGCATGTTTTTGATTTTAAGGGGGGGATGGAGTTGCAAGACCCTTAACATTGTTTTGACCTGCCTTTCTTTATGTTACTAGCTCTTGTGTGTTGTTACCACAGACTATAGTGTGAACACTTTTGTATTTAAGGTAGTGCTCAGGTCTCTCATTGTGGGTGCATTTGTCATTCACTTAGAACTCTTTCTACATATGCTATACCAAATTTGGTGATCTTTTGTTTGAAAGTACAATTATGCATTTGTTTTGTGCTGTTTGATTCCTATTCTTTTAATAAAACCCAGTTACAGTAAACAGTTGAATACACTAATTTTGCACGTTGTAGCTGCTGGGAAGATTTCTCACTCTTTGTCAGAAATGCAGTTATTTCAGTACTAGTTGACACTGAGAGATGGAGGCAGTGCAGATGTATCTACTTGAGTAAAACAGGTATTTCTCACAACTGGGCTTTCTACCTTTTGTCTACAGCAATCTATCAAGACTGTATTTCAGACCACAAATTCTGCTAAGAGGAAACAAAGCAGATAGCATCCTTTAGCAGGCGCAAGTCCAACAGATGTCAAATTCCAAACAACATTACTTTGTGTCTCTATTTAACATTAAAGCTGATGGCTTTTTGACAGGTTTATAGCTGACAACTTCCATAGCCAGTCATGCAGTTTGAGCTAATTTGATGAATCAACTTGATGTTCTATAGTCCCAGTTGACTTCAATAGCGTATGTGCTCAATTTTCTGCTGGAGGTCAAAAATAAGCTTTGAAATTTGGCTAATCCCATCACATCCGCAGAACACGTCTGGTGGAATAATCTTTGGACATGCAGTCTTGACTGATGCCAGAAATAGGAAGGAAAACTTAGTAATTTCATTAGACCCATCAATCATGAATGATGTAGGCATAGCAATCAGGGGTCTCATGTCCAGCAACTTGTAAGCTTTCAAATGCTTTAGTGGTTAGGGGAGTAGGAGGAACATTCCTCAAGCCTGGGTCTTGTTCTAGAAGAAAATGGGCCTTATTGTTAATTTACATTTAGAACAAATGCAAACTGAATAGTGGTGGGGATGGAGAATGCCAAGATTTTGTACTTAGGTTTTTCCTGAAAAGATAGGCTCTACTGTGGCAGAAATGTTGGAAGTGCCCAGAACCACTATGGTTTTTGAACTGCAATTTTTGGTAAAGTAAACATTAGTCATGAAACTAAAGCAATTCAGATAACCAAGTAGCAGAAAATACACTGAAACCTCTAAGACAGGTTCTAACATATTTCTCCTACCAATGTATTTGGTCCTTATTAATTTTTTAATGGGTTTTAGGCATAGAAATTGCAGTCTAACTTGATGCTTGCACTTTTGGGCATTAACATTGCTCCAGAGTGGAAACTAAAAGCTTCAGCTTTCCCAATGGCTTGGCATTGAAACGGCTTCACAGCTAAATACAGCAGTGTTCTGTCCCAGCTTTGCTAAAACACAGCTGTGGTCACTCAATGATCCTTGATTGTATGAGGTGCCCATGGTGACTGATAGGTGCTCTAGCTCACTCCCAGAATGCCAGCGTTAGGCTATAAAAGTAATGGTTCCTTCAGACACAAACTGGTGGCTCTGCAGACCAGTTCCAGGAAGGTGCAAGAACATGTGCAGGTGAGTATACTTGAAAGAGACTGTGCTGGTTCTGCATGACACTAATGGATTGGCCAGGCAAAAAGCACATAGTGAGTCAGTGGGCTTTATGTTGTTTGAGATGTGTTTTTAATTGTGTGTTGACAAATCTATCAGAAGTATAACGCACACACTTCAACAAGAGATTTGGCTTTAGGTTTAGCATGTGCACTAGGTTTGGGAGAGCATGAGAATCTTCCGCTTGTGATGTTGTAAGTACTAAAGATACTTAGATGTATACGCTAAGATACATGAGCTACATGTGGTTTGTCATTTGACTCCTGTGACACAGTGAATGCTGAAGTGATAGGGTTCATACTGCTAGTAAAAGTAGTAGTAAGAAGCAGGAAGAAGCACTGAGGCCAACCAACACTTCTAAGTGATCCTGAGCAGAAGTCAGATTAATCTTGTGTTTGTGTGGTGGTTCTCTTAAATGCAAAGATTTTCTTAAATGCTGTGGCTAGTCACATTGCCATTTTATGCCTGGGGCCCTTCTAGAAGTCCTTCTCTCTATCTGAGTTGCCTGTTATGTGTCTTGTGACTTTCAGCCATGTAAAGATTTTGGAGTGTGCTTGAACAGGCATGTGGCAGTAGCTGTTAGGGAGAGCAGGGCCTTGCTGTTCCGATGCAAGGAATCCAGATCTGACAGACACACCCACATCTCCACACTTTCGCTTCTGTTTGCACACGTCGTATGTTATGATGAGGAGGGAAAAATTCTGGACTTCATTTTTTGTTCTGATCCTACACGTGGGAGTTCATGAGGTATTGTGAGAGGGCTTTCACATGCAGAGAATACTGGCCTTGTAAATTCAGTGTATTTGCTACGCTATACGCACGCATGTATGAACAGATCACAGAATCACAGAACATTAGGGATTGGAAGGGCCCTCGAAAGATCATCTAGTCCAATCCCCCTGACAAAGCAGGACCACCTAGACCAAGTCGCACAGGAAAACATCCAGGCAGGTTTTAATCATCTCCAGAGAAGGAGACTCCACACGTGTATATGTGCATTTGTGTAATGCAGAAGCCACTAAGATGGGAGCAGTTTTTCTGTCCATAGAGCTGATGACACCCCTGCTCTTGCTATGCACACTGTCCACAGCAGCACGATCCCACTGCTGAGCCTCCCTCACCTCTCACCTTCACTCACTGCCTATAACTCACAGGATACACCTGAGTCATGCTCAGGGAGCTGTGTTGATTAACAGTATGTGCTGAACCACCAGATTGGATGCAAGAAAAGTTTCAGATACATATATATATATATATGTGTATAAATCACACATGCCTATGTGTGTATATACCTACTTCTGTGTTCTCTTTCCCGTGTGATTAGGTCTGAACTATTACTGGCATTAACTTAGGCAGCAAACAGCTCTAGGTCTCTTTCTCTTTTTCACTCTGAGTAGTAATTCACATTACATCAAAGGAGTGGATTTTTAAGAAACACGTTTTGATTCTTAACTTGAATTTGTAACAATTTAAATGATTTACAAGGAGAGACTCATTTGATAATGAGTGACACAGTCTGTGTGCATTTATATGAATACAAAACAATTCTAAAGAAGCTTGGCGATTGGACTTGTTCTTATCAACAGTTCAGAACACTTCATCCCTTTTTGAAGTGCCACTCTTTTGGTGTATGTAAATATGTGATATTAGCTTAAATTCACTTTGGCCCAAGAGTAACAAACTGCTCTCCTCTGAGAGCAGTTCACAACTGAAGCTTCTGTGGTCAGTCTGACTGAAGTTTGGCAGTGTGCTATCTCAACTTGCTTTTCTGATGTAGATATTAAATGAGAAGAACCAGCTAAAATAGCCTGAACTAGTTTTCTCTGAGGGAGCAGGATCATACCCGGGGCTGACTGCAGCACTGGATATGAATTGCGTCAGCATGTCTTTGTGGGGCCAACTCAGCATCCTTTCTTTGCCTCTTGAATCTGACACTGCACTGATGGGCATGGTGCCAGCTGTTAGCAACTCAGGCTGTAGTTCTCCTTGCTATCCTTACTGAATTGGCAGCTGGTAGTATTATCAGTTCAGGAACTTCAGTCAGTGTTGTGGCTGGTCCTGAAGCCTTCACCAGTACTGGCACAAGCATATTTTTTAAAGAAGAATAAGGGGGTTAGTCTCAGTGATTTGTCCCTGCACGCATTAAGCTTAGCAGTGCTTTAACACCTTGTTTAAGATAAAAGAAGGAAATGACATTCTAGCACAAAAATCCCCTGAACTTTAACCAGGCTAGACTCAAGGGGCTTTTGTGGTTTTTACTTCCATTTTAATTTAAACTTTTCTATGCATTTGTTCTTGGGAATCTGGGATTTGTTTACCGGGTCATCTGATCAACATAGTGACTCACAGGACACCTTTTTAAAAAACAGAAAAACAACCTGAGACAGGGAGGTGAGGAAGAGCTTTCAGTGTTAACATATTTATATTAGTTGTGATGAAGATAGAAAATTTCCTTCCTGAAAATAGCTGTTTGTTTTATATGCATGAGATAAAAATCTGCATGAGTACTTGATTGCCTTGGTGTATTTTACCTGATGTGTCTCTGCTCCCAGGAGCCCAGGTGCTGAGAATGCTCTGGGGCTTCCCCCACGCACTGTGCTGCTGGTGTTCTCAGACTGGCAGGTTAAGGGGCTGAAATTTGCTCGGGAGTGCTGAGGGGTGTCTGCGGTGTGTGGAGAGGAAGGGAAAGCAAAGAAGGGTAGACATGACTGAGAGAACGATGAGATATAATTGTGTGTCTTCCTGGTCGAAAGTCTCCTACATGGCTGGACATGTGATGTAAGGAGAAATACATTTGCCGTGGCAGAAGGTCCTTTCCTCGCCTGTGTTTTGATCTAGCTGCAGTGCTTTGTCTGTTTACGTGTTCATAAAACATTATGCATTTGAAAATAGCAGCTTTCTCAATGCCATATGCTGAGAAGTCTTAAGTATAGTCTTAAAAATCATGAGTGGCTTTGGAAAATAATTTTTTTAATAACATATATTGGGTTCTTACAGCTTGCTTTCTACTTGTAGAACTGGTATGTTCTTGATTTTGAGCTTTTCCCCATGACCATAAAAGCTACACGCATTCTTTTTGTTGTTTT
Source organism: Rhinopomastus cyanomelas (assembly GCA_013400115.1). Lineage (NCBI taxonomy): Eukaryota > Metazoa > Chordata > Aves > Bucerotiformes > Rhinopomastidae > Rhinopomastus > Rhinopomastus cyanomelas. The sequence continues at coordinate 1,083,083 of VXBP01008606.1, forward strand.
TGGTTTTTAATGAAATACAAGAGCCTCAACAAAACTACAGGGCTGAAGGAAACCAGCTTTAAAGACAAATACTAACTATCCTGAGACCTACAATAAAACAAGTGGAATTGGCTACACTGAAAAATGGTTGTGATTTCACACACAGCCTCTGCCTAGTTACATGGCTGATTTATGTGCCACCACCCTGATTGTGCTCACTAAAACACAGGGAATTGCATCGGGCACATGGCTGATCAAGCATACGTGGGGACAGTTGTCACTCTGCCCCTTGCACACTTGGGATGTGCATGTGTTTTGCATGGGCAATTACAAATTCCATGTGTTTGCACATTTGTCCCATAATAGTTGGCCAAATATTTGTTCTTAGCAGCTACTGTTGCTATATTGTCATAGTTATTGCTAGGCTGCTCTAGCACTGATGTTCCATGTGCTCAGCTTTTGAAGGGACTCAAAATGCATTAAAAAAAAAAGACCCAGTGTCTCCTAATTTTCAGTTCCCAGTTACAGGTGTCTGAAAGAAGTTGTCACTGGTTACCCAAGAATTTCTGATCGGCAGATCCGGTCCAATTGTCTCCTAGTAAGTGCTCAGAAATAAAGGACACAGTACCTTACGGTATCACAGTACCTTAGGCATTAGAAGGGACCTTGAAAGATCATCTAGTCCAATCCCCTGCCACAGCAGGACCACCTAGACCAAGTGCACAGGAACATGTCCAGGAGGGTTTTAAACATCTCCAGAGAAGGAGATTCCACAACCCTCCTGGAGAGCTGGTTCAGGTACTCTGTCACCCTCACTGTGAAAAGGTTCCTTCTCAGATTGATGTGGAACCTCCTGTGTTCCAGCTAACACCCAGTGCCCCTTGGCCTATCATCAGATGACACTGAGCAGAGCCGGGCTTCACATATTTATCAGCATTAATGAGGTCACTCCTCAGTCTCCTTTTCTCCAAGCTCAAGAGACCCAGCTGACTCAGCCTTTCCTCATCAGGGAGGTCTTCCACTCCATTCAACATCTTTGTGGCTCTGTGCTTTGCTGCTGATTTTTTAGCCACTAGTGCAGTGGTTCTCAGACATGTAGTCCTGTATCTCTGGTGACACAAGTCAGACTGGAACAGAACCTAAATGCTTGTTTTCACATGAGATTTTTCCTACCTGACTTGCCTGAAACATCCCATACAGTTGTAATGCTAGATACCAGGACCTATTGTGTAGCAAACATCATTTTTCTGTTTTCAACATCATGTAACAGTTTTTCTCTTTTAAGCTTGAAAGGAAAAACCATTTAAAAAAAAAACAACCCTGAATTGGGTAAACTTTAGAATTAGTGGAGAGCTGTACTCGTGTATCAAAGGACAAAACTCAAACTTCAGTCCTTCGAAACCCCATATGGAAATTCTTAACTTTCCTTTTGCATATCTAACTAACAGATGCTGCAATGTCTTTAGATTCCTTCCATACCTTCCAAAATACGCACAATATATGCAGCCATTGTAGGTCTGGAGATTATATCTGTCAAGACTGGCTGCACGTGCAAGAAACATGATGGTAAAATATGTGGCAAGCATGGGAACTGCATGAACAAGAAGTTCTGTGCCTGAACTCTTCAAAAGAGTCTGCCCTAGACTATTGAATGTTGATGCGTTCAGAAAACTGTATCTCTTGCCCCAAGAAAATCAGATGACGCCGCTATATCATCCACCACAGAGTTTCTTTCCACACTTTATCTGAACTACTTTTGATTTCAATGAATAGCTCTAAGTATCTTGTACAGCTACAGTGATAATAAAATGCCCTTGAGGCCACACAGTGGGTCAGCATCTCCTTGGGGTGCGTTTGAGCTCTGTGTGTTTTGGTATGGCAGTATCTTCTACAGACAAAATATATAGATAAATAAGGGAACTGGTATTTCTTGCCCTTTTTAGTAAGGTTGTAGTGGTAAGAATGCAGATAGTATGATTAAATCTTTCTGAATCCTCCCAGGGACATCTAGTTACAGGACTTTGACCATATTGTATGTCTTAGTCACTAGTTTTAATTAAGGTTTTGTCCTGTGGCACCACCTGAACTGTGATCACAAATGTCTCTGGCAAATATAGGTGACTGCATGTTGAAAGAGTGTTTGAAGTCTTAATGCAACCTTTTCTACTTTGTTTGCTTTAATTTTTTAATAATAACTATTTTGAAGTGCTTGTCCGCATCCTATTGTCTGCTTTTGGATCTACTTGCTTTGCTTCCCTTGCTGTGCAGTAGGAGTGGCACTGTCTGGTCTCACAGCCTCTGAGCTACCTCACACAGAGCATGAATTCACAAGGTTTCCAACTTTTTGAGAGTATTCAGAGGTGCAGCCCTCACCTTCTACCCCCACTCCTTTCCATAGCTCTTACTCTCAGTATGGGAGTGCTGCAGTCTTTCATCATATATCCCTGCAGCCCTCAGCTAAGGTTTTGATCAGAGGGACCACAGAGACAGAGAAGGGCTGTGCTGACACTGACTGAGGTTGTGCTAGAGCAGGGACTCACGCTGGCTTCCTCAGTGTCAGACCCTAGTTTTTTTTATTTCTTGGAAGAACATGATTTACATATCAGGCAATACAGGCCACTATTGATCTACTTGTATTGTATCTGTTCACGACTGTTTGCAGGCTAGACAGACCCTGATGTCTTAAGACTAAATTAAACTTAGTTTTCCGAGCTGGGAAAACATGTTTGTTTCTTGGTTACTGTACGTGCTTCTCTGTTGACTTGAGATGTATTCTGTAATCCCATGCATATGTGATTTCTTTCTTGGTACTCCAGAGTGCACTCTATAGATAACACTTTCATGGTATTTTAAATTCCTATATCTTGACTGTTTTCAGATAAATGAATATGATTTAACCTTCTTTAGAGCAAGGATAAACTTTGCAATGAAAACTAACATATGGTCTGTATGCTATTTTTATAACTTTATTTTATAATTTTCTGAGCTGATTTTGAGAGCTGATTATTATTTAACAAGTGAAACAGGCTGTCAGTGCGGCTGCTGCAGTGCTTCTGTGGATTAGTCCTCAGCTCTCCAAAACTCAGTGGAAGGGAAGCCCTGCAGAAGAGGGTATTGTAGGTCTGTCCCGCGGCCTTTAGGCAGAGCTGCTTGGGGAAAACTTTGTGATAACCCCTGATGTGACCAGCTGTACCAAGAGCTTGTTAGTCTGTCACTTTTCCTAGCACTAAATTCACTCACATATTTTTCCGTTAAATATACTGGCTGTCAGACTGTTATATTTCTTCATGATCCACTCCATTTTATGTATGTTTCCTTGAAGATCCTCCATACAGGATCAAAGATGACCTTTTCCTCCTTCCCTCCCTTCTCCTAGGCACGCTTTGCCTGTTTTTGTTGTGAACACAGATGCAAATTTTAGAATTGTCCAGGAGATCTCCACATCACAGCTACCTTGTCTTAGCTGAAGGACTCATGAATTCCACTCATAAACTAACGCAAGAGTATTCTAGTAGGAATTCAGGTGCCTACCTGGGATTCTGCTAAATATAAAGAGTAAGAATCCAGAATTTTAGAATTGTAAAGGAATGTTCCACCTTTGAGAAGACAGTGGATGCTGCACAGCTATCGGCCTGGCTGATCTATCAGGGAAAGCAGGGGTGGGTAAATGTGGATGTGCTGTCAAAACATGTGAGGAATCCATTTGCACATTACTATGGAAATTTTTTGTCAAACAAAAACTTCAAGTACAGATGTCTAAGTGTTGCAGGCTCTGCTGTTTCATCTTTTGTGTGATGTTGTCTCTATTCCCAGTAGACTCCAAGAGTACACCTCAACTCCACTGCTTCTGCATACAAATATTTGCCTGAAATCTATAGCACATTGTAAGGTCACTTGCAACTCTGCTTGGAAAAATCAGACACAAAAAACCGAGCAAGTTTTCACAATTGAAATTAAGTAGGTCAAGAATCCATCTAGCTTGTCTGGTAATGTGCTTTACAAGCTAATGAGATCTTGAGAGAAGAACCACATGTAGGAGGTTGCCAAGGTGAGCATACATCCTCATCACAAACCAATGAACGGGAGTTGCAGTCTCTGATTTTTGTTTTATCTGTACCCAACAATGCACTCTAAAAATGCCTACCCTGCCTACAAAACTTTCTGGAATGGGTAGAAGTGTGTTATGAATGTAATTAAGTGCTCTGTTGATTACAGAATGTACCCCTTCATCTTAATGGGTGGGATGACCAGGCATATATACTTAGGTACTTACATTTCATTTGTATCTTCAAATAGATAAGAAAGATGTATTAAGTGATTGTAGTAAGCAGAATATGATGTTTATCCCATAGCTGATTATACCATAGGTGAATTAAGACCTCATTAAGACTTTGGTGTCAGGTCTAGTGCTGACTTGCATGTTGGATAAAATCGTTTCCCATGGTATAGAGGTTTTATGAATCATTAAGATATAAAACATCATTCCAAACATGGCCATGGAATAGGTATTATAGAAAAAACAGTAATACATAGTCATAAGGATATATAATTATGTGTATGTGCAGGTATATATAATGTTTAGTCTAGAAGTCAGTATAATTATGCACAATAAGATGTGACATCTGAGATTCATGCGTGTTATAAATCTTTTTGAAAAGGAAAATGGTTAGGTCTGGGAAAATCTTTATTTTCCCTGGCATTGCTCTGCCTCAGTACCCTTTTATATCTGAGTTCTGAAAAGAAGACAAGGCAAATAATTTATTCTTGAACCATTTTCTATTAGGGTCTGTCTTATCAAGTGGTCCAAAGGCCATGAGTTTGCTGTCTAATGTGCAGATAAAACAAACTCTTTTGTTGTCCTCAATCAGAAGGCAGAGAGCTGGAGGCTGCAGAGTTGAAACACATGGCTGCATGGTTTGAAAATAGTGCTGGACACTATCGCCTGTTATTTATAATATCTCAATATCTTTTTTCTAATGGGACTTCTAGGCTTGCCTGGAGAGTCAGGACATGACGTGACAAGAACAGAAAAGCTTTTAAGTTATCTCTCAAATACCCACATTTGCAGTTAGTTTGGTGGGAAAATGAAGAGCCAGGTTACAAAACCTGGCCAGGTTCTTCATTCTTGTAAGTTGTATGAGAATGCGAATGGAATTAATAGCGGGTAGAAATTAAGCCATTTATTTGCCTTAAGAGTTTAATTTTGGAGGAAGAAAACAGATATTTTAGTATTTAATACGTGTTCTCAGTTCAGTGACAGAACTGAACCTGCAGGGCTGCAAAAGCTGGGAAGGCCCAGATAAGGCCAGGATGAAAACGTTGCTCAAAATAAAACCATTCAAGGTTAACAAATTGCAAGACATCTTAAACAATTTAGCCAGCATATTGCTTGCTCACAAATGGATTTTCTGCTTTGCTGGCTTTAACTTGTTTTGACTAGTGTTGAAGGTTCAAACCAGTTGGGGACCACACAGCTTTATATAATTAAACATTAAACTGGTTAGTAGGGTTAAAACTGTTAAATATATCAAACTTCCAGGGCACTGGTTGAACAGAATGTTTATTTCATTTGGCATGTTATTTTAAGTCTACCTAAGAAAACGGCAAATGCAAAATGCCATGGGTAACAGCGAGACTGTGGAGAATAAACAGAGGACCTGGGACGTCCACAAGCTGAAAGTTTGCATCTCTGCAAACAAGGCATGAGAGATTCACATGCCACGTCAAATCTCTGAAGCATTCTGCAAATTCTTTTGACAATAGTGCTGGAGAACGCAAGTGCTTTGTTGTGCATCCTGCTAGAAATATTACATGCTGCAGAGAAAAGAAAACAGAGAGGGTCGGTCAATATTTTTCTTTAATTTACTCCTAGTGGTAGAAGCTCTGCCTGGAGTATTCCATTTATGTTTGGAGCTCTGCACTATATCATTGTGCCGCTCTGTAAATTTATTCCTTAAAAAAAAAAAAGGCTTTCCATGTACCACACAGTGCTGCCAGAAAGCTCTAAGAGATTGATGTCATTTATTTATTTATTTTTAATTTTATGTGCAAACCAGAAAATAAAATAATCAGTTTAAAATGTGTGATGAAGCACGGAAATAAAGTTTTTTTAATTTATTGCATTTCAAAGGGAAGCGTTGTTCACAGATGAAGAGCTTAAAGGAGTCTCATCTATAAAATAAAATAAAAAAGTTTTTAACTGATAGAACTTAAGGGTCATTTAATGTCATTTACAGATGAAGACTTTAAAGGAGTTTCATCTACAAAATAGAATGTAAAAGTTTTGACTTGTAAGAATTTAAGGGTTATTTAGTTGTTTTACCCCCATGTCAAAATGTTTGCAAATCTTGCATCTCATCTGAAAATAATTATAAAGTCATAGAATGGCCTGGGTTGGGAAAGACCTCCAAATCCAACCCTCCTGCAGTAAGCAGGGACATCCTCAAGTAGATCAGGTTGGCCAGAGCCTTACTGAGCCTCACCTTGAATATCTTCAGGGATGGGGCCTCAACTACCTCTCTGGGCAACCTGTTCAACTACCCTCATACTGAAGAACTTCTTCCTAACACTCCATTTCAGTCTACCCCTCTCTAACTTGAAACCATTGCCCTATTGTCCTATCACTACAGGATTTGATAAACAGTCCCTCCCCAGCCCTCTTGTAGCCTCCTTCACTGGAAGGTGCTTGGAATGTCATTTTATGGTTGGCAGTCTTTGCAATATAGATTTCATGTAACCACACCTGTAAAATGCTGACCAAAGTTCTCTTTCATTTTTTAACTGAAAAACCTGGATGCAGGAGGGTGGATTCTGTTTCTCAGAGCAATACTGCACTGTTGTGTAGGTGCATCACAAGCAACCTAAAAAAGGTGAATTGCTGCACACTTTGAGTGTCCTGTACCTCAAGGAGCAACTAGGGTGGATGTTTTGTGGCTGACCACTAGCAATGGAAAGCTGATGTAAGTAGAATCAACTACTGCAGAATTCCTTACTCCAGCTCAGTGCTCTGTCTGTGAGTAAGGATGAGCCAAGGAAGTGTAGAAGCCAATGAAAATATTCTGACATTAGTTCCTGGTGGTCTACTGTCACTGTGTATATCATTTCATTAAACATCTTTGTCATGCAGTATGTAATTTGGCTTCTATTGCTTGGGTTTGACTTAAAGAGTAGAGCCAGACCATAGGCTTAATTTAGACTTTCTGCTTTCAAAGTTCTGGCTTCTCCCATGTTCTAACAAAAACAGTTTCTGTTGACTTTTTAAAAAGCTACACACATTTCAGGTGAGGTTTTCTTGGTGCCTTAAAAGTGGTTAGCTACTGAGGTATCCACTGCTGGCTGCTGTTCACTTGTTTGGAAGGTTGGTAAGAAACTAGAACTTTCAAGAAAGTAAGTATTGCCCAGAGAGGTCATTTTCATGCACAAATAGACAGGGCTCAATTTCACTGCTTGCCTTAACAGTCCTGCTTCCTAACGTGGACACCAAAATGGTGAAAAGACAGAGACAAAGGTGTCCTTTTCAGTGCAGGGGACATTTACTGGTTGTTTCCAAGAAGCAGGATTTAGAATGACACGAAAAGTGAAAACTGAATTACGGTTGTTGAACTTCTTCTGTATGCAATCCTATGGACATCAAATTTAGAGTATGAAAAAATAATCTTTTCTAATGAATAATTTTTTCATATTTTTAGGAAGGAAGTTCTGGCTTGTGAGTACATACAATTGTTTTCCAGGGAAAAGGAGATATACTTAGAACACTAAGTATCAGTACTAGTAGTACACAAATGCTGTAAACTTTTCAATATATTGGGCTCCATTCAACAGGTCAGTGAGGTGCTGCAGCTCATTAGTAAGTTTGTTACCCTTCTAAGGACTGTTTTTGAAATGGCTTAACCCTACAAACGCAGTGAATTTCACATGCTAATGGTGTCATTTATCAAGACAGAGCTTTTTAACACAATGCATAAACCTTTCCTACATGGGAGTTTTACTGTGTATTCAATTCCATTGCAATTCACTGCTGCAGGCAGAGGAAACGAAGAACTTTTGCAATATAAACACACCAGGAAAAAGCTCTTGGATCCGTGTGGCTCCTGAGATGAAGTACTCATTTCCAGAACATTTGGCTTCCACTGCAACAGAGTAGGATGAACTACTTTACAGACTTTAGAGTTAAATTATCTGTCTAGGTGGTTTTATGCTTCTCAGAAACATACCCTACCAAAGCTTCTAAAGAATGAATTTATTATTTTTCAGGAGTTACTTAGAACTTAAATTGCTCTGTTTCTGTTTGCTGCTGTTGGGTCATGCTGCACAGCAAAGCTCACATTAACTCAACTAACATTGCCTTGCTAGTTAGCCTGTTTACTCTCTACAGCTACAGTGCAGCTAACAGCTACAGCACCAGAACTCTTTCCTCTCTGTGATTTTTGGAGTAGTATTAAATGTAATCTCTTGACCATGCCAGGAATAAACCCCACTATTTTGAGATTGCTGTTGAAGCTGATATTAAATGAGAATAAATAACATGGAAACAATCAAACAATTTAACATGCTCCCTATGTCCCAGTTTACATTACTAGTTCTAATTTCTCAGATTTTTCCAGTCTCCTTGACATTTGAAAGTGATCCCTGTGAAACCATCTTGATGTCTGCCTCTGTGCTGAAGTAAATAGCAATGACCATATTGCTCCCATTCCCTGGACCCAAGACTTTTCATCTTTCTAGATGACTAAGCTGACACTTCAAAATGTGATGACTGCACTCCAGAAGAATATCTGCTGCGTATTCCTTAAGGTCCCAGTTGTGGAAAGGAATTAACTATAGACTTAATTTTGCATTTGTTGGAGCAGCTGCAGTTTGCAGCAGCTCCCAGTCTGACTAAGGGCTGTGACTGTTAACCATGTTGGTGTGAGATCATGGGATGTTTTTCTTTTTCTTGCATGTTTCATTCCAAATGGAGTTGGCTTCACGTTCCCGTCCCTTACTATTTACGATGCAAGAATTTTGGGCCTTGATGCTCCGAGCGTTCTTGCTTGTTTAACTACAAGCATATGAGGAGTCCCAAATGAAGGCCCTGGAACTCTTCATGTCTTTAGGCACATAACTCTGATCCTGGAAACTCCTGTACATGTGCTTTTCTTTACCCCCTTAAGCAGTCTCATTAATTTCAGCAGGACTACCCGCAGTAGTAACGTTAAAACACGTACATAAGTATTTGCAGGTTCAGGTCCACAGTGACACTTCTCGTCCTCCAAAGTTGTTTTAACCCCAAGCCTGCTCATTGTCAAAAAATGAATCTTTGAGGAATCAGGACTCGTAACTCCTCTCAGACCCTTTCCTGGAACTTATTTTATATTCTTTTCCCTGGCAAGGCCTGTGGACAGCAGCAAGGCTGTCCTAAATCAAGTAACCTTAAGAATTTGACGTGAACTGACAGGAGCCAAGTACAGCTGAGCCACGGCCTAAACCAAGCTGAGGTGAATAGTTCTCCCTGCTGGTGGTGTTTCGGTGTGGTAGCCCTCCTTGCTGCTGCTCTCTTCCTCATCTGATTTGTTTTCTCTTAATCATATATAATAAGCTGGATGGGAATTATAAATGAGAGAGATTTGAATGCCAAAATGCTAGGTCTTGTGTTCTTAAACAACCCAGAAGAGAGGCCTCCACTGCACTTCTGGGCTCCTTGTGACTTGTAATGCTTTACTCCACGTGGGCCCTAGTGGTCTGAACAGGACCACTAAGTAGTTTCACAGCCTTGGGACAAACCCCTCTGTGTTAGTGGAAATTGTGGGGGTGGGAGGAGCAGAGAAGCCCACGGTCCTGGGCAAATGACTGGGAAATCCTCTTCCCGCCCAGCGCTGGGCCCCTGCACAATTACCTCTCATGCAGGGCAGTGCAGAAGCCAGATCATGGTGAGGCACTGACCCTCAAAACCTCTTCCCTCATGGATGCTTCTTTGCGAAAGCAGCTGCACCACAGTGAAGGCAAATGTGGCTGCAGCCGCTGGGGTAGTGAAGCCCCGCGTGCGCGGCTGAAGGGCAGGAAATCCTGCCTGCTATTCCTGACTTGGACGGGGCCCGTTCGAGGCCTTAGGCAAGACAGATGAGTTCTCCAGCATCATCCGCAGCATCGGACAACACACCTGGAAAACAACAGTGTTTTACGGGGTTTAATTCCAGTTGAGGAAGTTTTGGCCTCTGCTCTGTGAAGGCATGTTCCTGGTGTGTCGCCCTTACAGGGAACGGTGAAAAAGCAGATGAACAGTTGCGACTCCCTGTGTAAACACATAGATCGGATGTTTTAACAGGTTGCATCCATCAGACGCACATGTCGCTCTGTTCCTAAATCACGTCCTGAACTGCAGGTGCAAACACAAATTCTCTTGCAAAGAAGCAGAGTTACTCATCAACATACACAGCAGCTTTACATGAATGCAAACCTGTGGTGACAGTGCATTCAAAGACATGCCTAACTGGCTTAAAAATCAGACTCCTACAATCCCATAGCTCCATAATCCCCAAGTATAAACAACTGACATGGATTTTATGTTCCAGTGTATTAGAAGTGGGAAGCATCAGTTGTTTTAAATGGAAACACAGCAAATTGCTCTATCTGAGACTGTTGCTAGCTCCAAGCAGAGCTCAAACAAATTATGCCTTATCTGAGTCATTTCAGATAAAATTTCAGATAGGATTAACTGTGACGTTCTTTGTTCTCTAAACTTTACAGCATTTAAGTAGAGGAGCTGGCAACATGGACGGTGTTTTATGATTGAAACTGCAATAACATCTTTAGAGGAGGAAAGACAGCTGCATGTATGCAAAGTTAGAATAAACTTGGAACTTCTGGACATTTTATTAATGAATATAGAACCTTCTCGCTTGTGCATAGATAAACACATGAGTGGTTTCTAAGGGGGAAATCTAGTTACCTCTATTGTGCAGGTGAAATAAGAAATATTTAAACCTTGGGAATTTTTCTGCATGGGAAGATTATTGCTTGTATTTTCAGAAACAGAATTTTTAAATCTTCAGTTACATTTTTCCATCACCCATGAAGCTGATAATCAGCTTCCCTGACCAAAGTGTTTTTTCCCTGGTTCTGCATTTTTGGAAGTTGTTTCATGAGATTGCTTTGGTACTTTAAAATATCCAGGCTGATATTCCATTATTGGGTTACATTAAATTTGAAATCTTCATATTTGCCATATTTTTGACTCCTGAAACCAAGGGAGAAAAACAAACGAACAACAAAAAAGAAGTAAAAGAAGAGTTTATTGAAAAGGGCCACAATTTTTTTGCTGGAATAAGTACAGGAAGCTTCGTTAAATTCAGGGGAGCTAGACCCACTTACACTAGCAGAAAATAAGGTCCTTTTTTTGTCTCCTTTACAATAATTTTTCAAATGCTATTTTTAACAATTCTAGAGGGAGGGGGAAAGTAGGGTGGAAAACAGTTACAGCCATTTTATCACATTTTACTCCTAACAATGCAGTACAAATGAAAAGAAACCATAATGCTCTGTAGAATAATACATTAATCATCATCAGTCGTCATTCAGTGCAGTATGTTCTTTCCACACCATGCAAAATGTGAACAGATACCCTCATGAGAAGGAGAAATGTCTTATCTAATCATTCACCTAGCCCAGAATACATAATGGGTTGCAGTGGGGTTGCGTGTTATTTGTCCTCTCACGTATGGGGCGAAAATCCCATGATAGGTTTCTTTCAAACCCTGAGAGATTTATGGAAGGTCTCACCCCTCAAGGGGTGGGAATTAAAGGGCTTGGTAGCCCTTCTACTGAGAATATTTTTACTCAGTGGCAGATTAGTTGTTGAAAGAAAAATCACTGGAAATAAAACCCTTATTTTTCATGAGGAACTATCAGGCTAAACTTGGTACATTGTGCCTCATCACTGAATGATTTCTTCTCCAACTACGTAGCTGCTAACTGTAGTCTAGCTTTGCTCCCTCAGGAATGGCCCAGAGCCTGATGCTGCAGAGTGGAACATGCCCTGTGACAAGGGCTCAGCACCCTTCACTAACTGGTGTCAGGATTCTAGCAGTCCGTCTAGAAGAGCTGTCCAAGAAGGCTGGTCAGGAGAGCTTCAGTCCCTTTTTCACTTGAGCCAAGCAAGGTCCCTGTGATTTTACATAAGCTCCTGCTGTGTACTCCAGCCATGCAAGGTTCCCCTCAGCCCTGGCAGTACCAGAGGCAGCAAAAGGAGCCTCTGCTACAATACAGCAACACTGGAGACATGGGCCACAGCTCTTGAGATGTACTTTGGGGTTTTGATCCAGGTCTTTTCCGTTACTTGCAGCGAGAAGTTGATGTTTCCTGGAGAAATTTTGGTAAATATTTTTACAGTCTGTTCTGATGAGCTCTTTAAGATCCTTATGCACAACAGGGCAGTGTGACACCCTCCACAGCTTTTTGCATGGGTTAGTGACGTGACTAATTCACAACCTTTCCTCCTCAAGAAGTGTCTAGAAGATACAGTTCAATCTCAATATTTTCATTCTTTACTACACCTCTCCAGTAACTCCGTGTTCAAAAACCAGGGTAGGAAAGTAGTCCCAAATGAATCTAAGTATACTAATACAATCAATCCTCAAGCCTGAGTTAGAGTGTTTTGTACACTGTGCTCTCCAGCATTCCACTTCCTCCAGATTTTTCTCTTGCTCATAGGTCCCACTGTTACTCCTAACAGCATTAAATTCTTGCACTTGGCAGCCAATCACGGAAGTATTAACAGAAGGGTGGTCAGGAGGTTTCCTAGGATATAGCATACAGAAGAAAAATAATTAGGAAGCAGCTTCCAAATTACTTATATACTTGATAAAATTTTCAAGGAAAAATTCTTGATGAAACTTTCCCCCTAATATTTTGTTTTCTTATCCAATATATATGCATATCTGTTTATGCTCTAGCCCTTGCATCTGTCTCATAAACATACCTCATAAGTTTGTGCATGCTTAGGTATGAAAATGCACTTTGTAAATGCTATAATATTTGTACTGATTCCAATCTTCTGTATCTCTCAAAAATAAGTAGGTGTTATGTCATTTATTGCTATTTGTTTCTTGATGTTGGTTCCTCTTAAAGTGCTCTTCCCACAGCATAGCTCCAGGGCACCTTCGCGTGCAGTTGTGATACATAAAAAACCTGAAAAATAGAATTTAAACTGCAGCACCTCATCTGCTGTCCCTCTTTGTATGTATTTTTCCCTCTGCTAAACATCATATTCCTTTCATTTGGAAATATAATATAATCCAGCATAAAGAAATACAGCACAATGGAGGGTGAGTCATTGTGGCTAGAAGTGAGGGCCAGATCCTGTGTTCTCTCCTCCAAAATTACCTCCTATATGTTTGAATCCGAGCATTTCTCAAGTTGGAAAACTCAACCTTTTTCTCCTAAGTGATGTATGCAGGCATGGACTGGCTTTTTTATCCACAGGATGCTTCAGTCTGGAAAGTCGTTGCCATCTCTCCTTGCAGGGCAACAGTTCTTTGAGTTCGTCCTTCTTTGTTCTCCGAGGATCAGATTTGCCCACACTAGAAGGACTGTTTAGCTACTCGTTATCTGTAAAATGGTTACAAGGAAATTTTGGAGGGCTCTCAGCTTGTGCTTTCCAAAGTCCAGGTCAGAGAATTGGAGTTTTCCATATAATATGTAGGACTTCAAAACCTGTCACATGTAACTCAGTAAAACTCCCCTTGGTTTCAGTGAATCGGAGTTTGTAGCCCAAATAGGCTTAGTGTTAGGATGCCCTCTCGTTTTATAGTGGTTTTTAACCCTGTTGGGCAGTCAGGCTGCAAAGTCTCCAAGGAAGCAAGCTTTGGGGCTGGAAACACCAATAGACCAAACCAACCTTTAAGCTCGCCAGCAGAGAGAGACCCTAAGCTAGCTGGCCAGCTCGGGCACCTTTTTGCTTGGGGCTCCTGTCCAGGAGTGAAGCATGATCTGGCTCTGCTATCCTGCCAAAAAGGTTAGAGCTGTTCTCTGCAGTGTGGAACCATCCTCTGCCTGACTGGATTTGAAGCCAGTTCTGCCATCTCCCAGGAGAGCACAGTAACCACCAAACCATCCCTGTTTTGCATAGAAACGTATTAAAGAGGTCATGAGAGGAAACAGAAAGACAGATTAAGTCTACTGGCTGGGGTGCTGATCTAGAATGTGTGAGCATCACCTTCCAGTTTCTCTTCTAATATTGGGATGTGTAGAGAAAGTTGAAGAGTTTCAAGGGGAAAGACAGGAAGGATACTTGCCTTGGCAGGAAGGGCAGATCTAGGGGCTTTGCTCTGAGATGGAAGTTACAATTCCAACTGTAAGTTGGGATGTGGAGGGACTTGCCTCTTGAATATTGAGTCTCCTACAGGCAAATACAGTATCCTAACTGGTGAGCTCTTGCCAATGGCAAAGGTGGTGGCAGTCCTTGACCCATGAGGTCATCTCAGAACACTGTTGTTGAATCAGCCTGTGCAGAAGGACATATAGCATTTACCTTGTGGATCTTCTTGCACCATGCACCAAAACTGTAGTAGAAGGGCAAACCAGAAAAACCTCTGGTGCTTAGCACATTTTATTAGTGGAAACTTAGAGGTCTGAGGAATTGAGGCTCTCTCAGACTAGCTGAACGAGGTCTTTAAGTACCTCATTTCAGAATTAGTGACTCCTACTGTGTCAGTTAGGTGAGAGTGTTGCTTCATGACCCTATGCTCTCCAGATTTTACCTCCTTTGGTCTTTTAAAATTCTTCCTGCAGCTGTTCTCCAGTTATTTTTTCTGTTCCTTATGCTGCATCAGTCATATATCAGGTTGTGGCTACTCTCTGGTGGCTTGCAGAGAACAATAACATAGGTGAGAAAATATGCCCACTCATATATTTTGATTGTTTGACTTTTCTCTATATCTCTCTGGAATATACCTCTACCTGTGTGCTTATTTACATATTAATGTGCAAGTGTTTGCAGACCCACGTATTTAGCAGGACATAGAAACTGGGGAATAATCTGTAGATGGCAGAAATATATCATTTTGATTTACAGTCTAACATTTAAATGTTTTGAGGTCAGACCTCTGAGAGAAAATAATTCACAACTGGATATACGGCTTCCACAGGCTGTACATTTATTGCCAACGAGTACAACACAGATTGTTTTTTACGTGCCTGCTTTTTATTGCCTTAGATGCTGTTGCAGGATAGTTCACATAAACATTTATATAGGGTTTAGAAAACAGTTGTTAGCGAGGAGGAAGCTTTTTCTGTTTACACAGCCTCCGAACAAAGCCACCGTGAGGAGCTTCCTGTAATTGACGTGTGGGCGGGTTTTTTTCAAGTCACTGACTGGAAGAAGTGAGTGTCTGAGATTTATTCCTGACAGGACTTAAATTACTGGTAGCCTGACACATTTGTGAACAATTACTAGACACTGAGGTGTTTAAAGTAATGGGTACTGTTTGCTCAAGGGATGGGGAAGTTACAAAACCATTAAAACAAAACAATTTTCCTTTTGATTAGTAAAAAGCAAATGCATATGTTTATGCTTTCTGAAAGGTACATGGATATTTTGCTTCCTAAATAATTTTTCTCTCCACGTGGACATGCTTACAAACTCCCTTGATTTCTTTATCTGTGAGTTACCACTCTTCTGCAGGACCATCAGTTAGCTGAGCTTGCAGTCAGCTCTGAACATGACACCTATGAGCATGCAGACTTCGTAAAGATGAAGGCACTAGCTAAGTCTCGATTGGAGGAGGATCTTATTGTTACATGGCCCAGAGTGATAGTAATATCTTCTTCTTTGTCCTCATTTTAGTCACTTGGATGTGGTGTTGGGGGATCTGGTTTGG
>VXBP01008606.1:1098955-1231357 GCA_013400115.1 Rhinopomastus cyanomelas
TTGCAGAGTGGGGTTCATGGTTGGTCTTGATGAACCCAGGGGTTTTTTCCAACCTGAATGATTCTGTGATTCTGTGATTTTATTTTTCAGTTTAAAAGAAGAAAGGTGAAAGGTCTTAAAATTCACAGCTTTATCCATTTGGCCATTAAATACTGCAAAGGTTTATGGCAAAAAACCTCTGCTTAATTCTCTCATTGATCTATACTCATTTATTAATTATTTGTAATGCTTCAAGATAAAAGCTGTATTTATTCCAGCTTTTACATTCTGTGTTCCTATGCTCGGGTCTAAGAAACACATTTTGTCCCAGCCCCCAACTTTCTAGTAGCCATTTGAGAGACTCCTGTCACAAGAGGAAGACAATATTGCCCTAGATTATTAAAGGGGTTTAGGAGGCATCCTACAACCAGCCACACTGTACACTTTTGTCACTAAGCATGACCTCTTGAAAAGGTGCTCTGTCTGCAACTCCTATTTATTCCGATGTTCTATAATGAAAGAGAATAAAACTATTACAACTATATAGATTTAATAATAGCCAAATAAAGAATTCAGATTCTAGAGACGCTAGTAAGGCTGCTTTGCTGCTGCTCTAGTGACTAAAGGCCAGATTGTTCTTCCTGGGCGAGTCAATAAAAATGTTTATACATGTCTTCAGTGCAATGTGGCCACACAGAGAGCTGCAAGAAATGTTTGTAGTAGTGGTAGGTTAGGATGTGAAGCTGAGAGCATTGCTTTGCATTACTGTTGATCCAAGCACTCAAATACTCTGAGTCAGGTTGCCCTAAATGATGATGCTGACTTAAACATGTTCAGCTTTCTCCAAAATACATTTAAATTCCATCTCATTTTCTAGTTATTCTTCAATCCACAAGGATAAGACAAAAAAGCAAAATGCTTATGTAATCACATTGTCACAGAATCATAGAACAGTGCATGTTGGAAGGGAACTTAAAGATCTTCTAGTTCCAACTCACTGTCATGGGCAGGGACACCTCCCACTAGACCAGGCTGCTCAACTCGGCCTTGAAGGCTTACAGGGAAGGAGCATCCACAGCTTTCCAGTGTCTCACCACCCTCATAGCAAAGAGTTTCTTCCTAATCTATTCTAAAAATACCCTTTTTTAGTTTAAAGCTGATACCTCATCCTATCACTCTATAACCTTACAAAAAGTCACTCTCCAGGTTTCTTACAGGCTCCCTAACAGCCACAATAATGCTTCCCTGGAGGTTTTTTTTCTCCAGGCTGAATAACCCCAGCTCTCTCTGCCTGTCCTTGCACCATGTGGATCAACTGACAATTACACATCCTTCTGTTGTATTAGGACTGTTGTATTGTTCTTGAGTGCTCTTAGAAAATCCCTTTCTTGCCACATCTGCCTCTTTGCAGCACCTTAGGAGATGACCTGGAAACTGGGAATTACCTGGAACTTGGGGGTTTTACCATAGTGTTGGTAAAATATAGACAGCCTTTATAGATTACTGCCCGTTCTCCGCTTGCTATAACACAGGTAAGATACAGGAGAGATGCGTGAATTGCTTGAAGTTGTTTCCTCACCTGTCCTGAGACAGAATCAGGGACACCCAGTCTTATATACTGAATGGGGCAGCATTCAGTCTCCAGTGGCCTGGGAATCAAAATCTTCTTTAATATATGATAGCAGTGCAAACATGTTTTTTGCATTCATGGAAATTCTCAGGCACTGGAATGGGCTGCCCAGAGTGGTGGTTGAGTCACCATCTTTGAATGTGTTTAAAAGTCACTTAGATGTAGTGTTGGGAGGTCTGGTTTAGGAATGAACTTGTAAAGTAGGATAGATGTTTGGAGTTGATGATCCCAAGGATCTTTTCCAACCTGAATGATTCTATGATTCTATGGAAATAAAGACACTCTGTCTTCCTCATGTAATTTCCAAAGAGATTTGCATTTTGCTTTATTATGGAGAGAGCTCCTGAAAATGTGCCCCATGTGCCCTGTGAAGGACACTCTCCACTATATCAGTCAGCTAACCCACTGCCTGCTCTTGATTTGAGCCTGCGTAGGAGATTCTATAAACCCTACAGAGTGTTTTATTCCCTAGTTCTTGTTTTCCGTGTCAGTTCTTGATGTATTGAGTAGTAAAACAATTTGTAGCATGCTGTTAGCACAAAAGAATGAAAAATAATACTAAAAATAAAACATGAAATTGCAATGAATGCATCTATTTTTACACATTGTGTTCTGTCTCAAGGAAATTTCAGAAGCTTCAGCAAAAGAACCCAAAACAATTCTCAGGGTATCAAATCGCAATAGGAATGGCTTTCTCTTGGGTTTGCAAATGTTGTTATTCTACTTGTGTATTTGGGGAGAGGAGGAAAAAAGAACTGCAGATGTTTCAAACTTTCTATGGTCTCTTACAATTACTCAGGGCGGTGCCTCTTCTGTAGGCTAACTCTGTGCTGGTTTGCTCACATATTCATAAATTTCTCTCACTTGTGAGAATCACTGAATAGAGCATGTGAATTGTTTTACCCAGGAGGTGGTGGAGCAATAATGGAGCATTGTGATTAAGTAGTGTTGGAACATCTTATCTTCCTCACTGAGTGGGAGGCACCATTAGTAGTAAAAGTAATTACCTGCATAGAACGTGCTGATTGCGCCGAGTATCTACTGCATGACACAAAGAATACTTTCTCCACTTTAGGGACTTTAAGAGTTCTCCACTTGTGATAATTTCACTTTTTAAGCCATAGCACATAATTCCTTTTGTTTTTTCTCTGGTGTCACAGTTACAAATAAACTTTGCAAAAGCTTTTTTTCCCCATCAACATTCCAGACTTGCCATTGGTAGCTGCAAAAAGAGGATGACTGAAATGTCACAGGAAAGAACTGGAACAGTAAAAGAAGGGTACGCTCCCAGCATGGCATCTGGGCTTGCTCACAGCTTGGGGACTGCCCTGCAGAACGAAACTGTGGTACCCTAATCTGTCCAGAGTGGCATTACTCTATAGAAATGATGCAGATAATGATTCAGAAACAGGACATCAATACTGAGCAGTGAGAGAAGGTCTCAGCTTCCAAAAATCTCCTTTACTAGAGGATGTGTGGGAGGCTGTTGCCACTGTTGGCATCAGCCACTCACAAGGTTATTCTCACAGAAGCTGATCTGTAGTATAATACACTCAGTCCTAAGGTCTGCATTTCATAAGCATTCATCCATCTGGCTGAAAATTTCCAGCAACTTGGGAAATAAAATATTAAGAAATGATGAAAATAAGCAGTTCTGTGTCATACAAAAATGAGTTTAGCTTTTATTTCATGTGCAGTCTGTACCTCTGCTAGTTCTTCTATCTCCTGTATCTGTGAAATTAAACCTTACCGCTCATCTCTGCTCTTTTAAACCCTTTTAACTACTTTGAAAAACTTACTAAAAGTCCTGGGGTCCAAAGGGGCCGGTCACATTTCGGATAAGAAAGAAAACTAAAACATTTATGGTTTGTTTTAGGTTTGATTCAAAGCCTGTTGGAATCACAACAAAGAGATTCTCACTGATTTTGAAGATTAATATCCGGGGTTTGAGCGTAATGTCAAACATAAACACAGTGGTGCTGCACTCCCGACGAGTACCTGAGCACACTTGTAATAATGCAGGGGTTAGATCACTGTCCTGGGCAGCACTGGTAGACAGGTAGAGTCAATTAAGATAATTGACAGCAGAAAAAGAGCCTTGTGAAGGGGCTGCATTTTCTCTGTTCTCTCTATTACTTTATACAGGCATTTCCTTTGGTTATTTAAGGAGGATATGAGGTCATAGTGACTGGAGACAGGCAGAAACTTTAATGAAGGTGACAAACTGTTATTGCATTGATTGATTATTTCTCTATCACGTACAATCTCTTCCATCTACAAAACAGCTCCTTTGGTTTAAGGAAAGGTACAGCTTTAGTCAGTAGCCTTAGCTTCACATTTGTTCAGAAACATTTGCCAGTTTTTTCTGCTACAAATGCAGTTTGTTTCCAATTTAATTTTTCTTTAAAGTTTCTTGAGGGAACTCTCTTTAAATTGCACTCTTGTTTATATTTTCTTCTATGTGTTTTCTTTCTCTCGTGTGTTTTGGTTACTGTGAATACCTTTTACCCATGGTACATATCAATAGTGTCTGTGAACACGACTGAAAGTTTAAGAAGTAAGTTTAGTACCATGGAAACATTAAATTCTTGGAGCCCCAACAGCAGAAATACACTTTAAATAATTGAACAGAAAAATTAGCTAGTGATTTAATGACCAAACTGATCCCAGGTAATGACAGAGTCACAGAAATTAGGGATTGGAAGGAGCATTGAAAGATCATCTAGTCCAATCCCCCATGATTAGGGCCATGTGAAACTGGGCTTTTTTGCTTTGCAGAATGCAAACATTTTCTTGGGTGTTAACTTCTGTGGGCTTGGTTTATCTTGATTAAAAATAAATTAAAAATGGAAAATAATATCATTGTAAATGAGTAAGATCCACCCAGTTCTGTGCAGAGCTGTGCTACTGCATGTTTTTTGTGGTTCTATTTTATAAACATAAGGCTGGCTTCAAATAGGACCTGAACTGATTTTATTCTTCCTGGTGTTAAGTTATGCAAAATATCTGGAAAATATTTCAGCAAAGCAGCCTGGAATTTAACTGAGACCAAAATCGGGCCCATTTTGCATGGAGGATTATAACGCTGTGACTGCAAGCAGCAATTTAATGATTTTTTTTAAAAATCTGTTGTTCCTTGCTGATGTTTACAGGGACTAACTGCCTTCAAGGACACCAAAGAGACAATTTCCATCCCCTACTGTGGTGTGAAAACAGTGAACAGATATTTTACTCGTAGTAAAGACACAAGGAGCACACATATTCTCACAGCTTATCATTCTTTTCCCAAATCTTGCTGAAATTCAGGAGTGATCCTCTTTGTGTGATACTTTTTAGCGCTCCTTCACGTAAGATTCCATAACTTCTCCAATGATCCTGCTGTGGCAGGGGGATTGGACTAGATGATCTTTTGGGGTCCCTTCCAATCCCTAATGATTCTATCACTGTCTGTGTCTCCAGATACTAACTATAAATGAGAACACCTTTATCTTGTAATCAGGCAGTAGATAAATCATTATTCGTGGCAAACTTTTGTGTTGTGCTGGGTTCCCATTGTGTTACAAATAGTGCACACTCATTGAAAAAGGCAATTGCTGATCTGGTCGTCTGATTAAACCAGTAAATTGCAGATGTGCATTATACACAATAAAATTTTAGCCTTGCTGAAGTGTGTTCTGCAATTTTTATTGAGAAAAATAGGTCACATTTTCATAAATATGTTGGTAAATCTTAGATTTAAATTTTCTTTTAAATTCAACTGCTGATTGTAAAATTTAACCACAGGAAAATAGGTGCCCAACAGGTACCAAACTCAAAATGTACTGGTAGAGATTGATGGTGCATGCATCTGGAATATTGTGTCCAGTTCTGGGCCCCTCAGTTCTAGAAGGACACAGAGCTGCTGGAGAGAGTCCAGTGCAGAGCCATGAAGATGATGAAAGGACTGAAACATCTCCCTGATGAGGAAAGTCTGAGGGAGCTGGGTCTCTTGAGCTTGGAGAAAAGGAGACTGTAGGGTGACTTCATTAATGTTTACAAATATGTGAAGGGTGGGTGTCAGGAGGATGGAGCCAGGCTCTGCTCAGTGGCATCTAATGATAGGACAAGGGGTAACGGGTGTGAGCTGGAACATAGGAGGTTCCACATCAGTATGACAAGGAAGTTCTTCACAGTGAGGTTGCAGAGCACTGGAAGGGGCTGCCCAGGGAGGTTGTGGAGTCTCCTTCTCTGGAGATGTTTAAAACCTCCCTGGGTATGTTCCTTTGCAACTGGATCTAGGTGACCCCTCTGTGGTGGGGGGATTGGACTAGATGATCTTTCGAGGTCCCTTCCAATCCCTAATGTTCTGTGATTCTGTGATTATGCACGTAAGGATCATGTACACAAGTGATGGATCAGGATTGTTTAAATTGAAGGATTCCAAAATCTGAGAAGGGTTCTGGAGCACTGCAGACATGTGTGTGCCTACTTAGCACCAACAAAAACATTGCAGCTCTTGTTTTAGGAATAGAGTCCAAAATTTGAATGTTGATTCATATCCATTGCTTAGACACAGGGAAATAGAACTCCAAGCAAAAACTTATATGGGAGGGAGAGAAAATGTGATGTTTTGGTCCAAGTGAGTTTGTTTAAGAAAGAAAAAATTGAAAAGGCATTTTTGGCAGTTGAAGTGTTATGTGGGTTTACAGTCCTTGTTTGGAATATGCAAGTATGTCACAGTCTATATTGTTCTCGATAAAGCTGAACCACAGACAACCTTTTTAAAAGAGAAGGAGACCCTGATCCCTCAGAGCAAGTAATGAAATTTGAAAAGGAAAATTCACAATGTGTGATGGAAAACGACGCCTACACCTGATGTTAGTTAATGGGGAAAACATTGGGCAGAAATTGTTTGCATGATGGGAAATGAAATTACGTTAAACAGTATTTGAACATGAAAGGGACAGAAACTTGATTAGGGAAATCATTTCAGAAATTATTTTAATTCTTTCTAAGTCCAAGATGCTGACCCAAAAACCCCCTAGAACCAATCAGCCACACACTGCTACATCTATAAAGAGACACTGTGGTCAAGGGACTAGCATCATATGATCTCCTGGCTTTTCCATGGTTTTCAGCACCTCACCCAGTGCTAGTCTCCAAGGGTTTATTCACGCCGAGACGTAGCTCTTGGTTTGTCCACTGAATGTGATTGCAGTTAATGCACCACATAACCAATAGTCTCTTG
This sequence comes from Rhinopomastus cyanomelas, assembly GCA_013400115.1. Taxonomy (NCBI): domain Eukaryota; kingdom Metazoa; phylum Chordata; class Aves; order Bucerotiformes; family Rhinopomastidae; genus Rhinopomastus; species Rhinopomastus cyanomelas. The sequence goes on from VXBP01008606.1 coordinate 1,105,792, forward strand.
ATCAGGTGAACATACTTTCCATACCATGATCTAAGCATATTCCACCCTAGTGTCCTTCGGTGTCCTCCTTGGTAAGCTGCTGTGCAGTTGTGTTTGTAGAGTGTTTGAGTTCATGGAGTGGAGGGAAGGAGGAGAGAAAGCCAGCTCAGTTTCATGGCTTTGTTCGAAGAACAGTCAATTTCTGGCATGTTAAATCTGCTTTCTAAAATTCCCCCAGTAACACGTTCAGACAGAGAAGAGTCCTGCTGGGCAAGAGGCACTTATTTAGCAGGGACCTGGTTGCAGACTTGCAGACATATTTATGCACTGCAGGACCTGCAGCTGCCCAGAGTCATAGAAGAAACTCTGTAGACAACAAGGCTTCCTGTAACTGAAACCTGAGCTTCTCTAGGAGCTGCCCTTGTTAGTCCAGTTGCAGCGGAGCGGGTGCACTCGTGGCAGATGTTGGGGTGTTTAGGGAGAGCTACCTGGGCAGAATTGTGGCCAGCTTGTGGAATTTAACGCTCCATCTCTTACTTGGTGTTAATATGGAGATCAGAGTCAATAAAACACATGGAGGCAAAATGTATGATTCCAATTTACATTAAGGAACTTAAAAGTTGTGAAATATGTGAAGAACAAACTGTTGTGAGAAAATAAGTGCCAGCCTTCCTGCAAATTTTATATCTGATTCTGCAAGCATGGGAAGTCTTCAGCACTGTTCCTGACTTGGCTGCCAGTTTATGTGGGAGGGGAAACAGCCATTTTGCTCGAGGGAAGTATTTTTTAAAAGTTCCATGATGAGAAGGGGTTTTGTTTGTTTGTTTATTTTTGTTTTCCTGCATGAAATGAGTTTTGCAGTTTAAAATAATGGCCCAAAGGCTGAATTCTGACTCCGTTGGCTTCAGCTGAGATGTCGCGCGCGTGTGCCTCTGCATCGAGATTTTGGCAAGTGAATTTGTGTCTGCGTATCGATACGTACACGTGCGTGCACGCACACACACCCCCGTTGTCTCTGTGTGTGCAAAAGCACACATGTTCAAGCCTTCATCTGGGCTGCGTGTTTGGAGAAAGCATGTTTGAGACAAGGCATTGTTCCCGTTTTATGGAGCACAGTGATAAAGCACAAAACCCGCCAGACTGGAGAGGAGAAGCACAAATCTTGCAGGCCCCGTCCCCTCCCCTGCCTGTCATGAAGTGACATGTTTGTCTTAAACAGGGGAGCACGTTATTTAAAAAAACATCTGGCCGTGCAGAATTTGCCACACAGGAGGCTCGGGATCTCAGGCAGGGTTAGCCAGCATTTATGGAACAAAATGAAGTGGCAAGTTTTTCAGATGAGTTTTACTGGGGTCCCTCCTCCTGGGAACAGGAGGAGTTTGGGAGTTACTTCTGAAAATCTGCCTTTTTCACGTAGGTGTTGGATTGGAAGCTGAAGCTCTGAAAATCTGGCCTCGGAGGCCTATTTTTAAAGTATGGTTTCTGCTTTTTCAGACACAATTTTGTGATCCCAGCTAATTAGGAGAACAGCCATGTGGTTAGACATCTGAGTGCTAGTCTTATTGCTTGTAACAATGACCATGTTAGAAAATCTGGTCCGATGTGGTTTTGTTGTTATTTTGTTTTCTTGCTTTCAGAATAGGCTGGAATCTAGTTTTCAGGCTGTGTTGGACCCCGTTTCTGATGTTATAACAAATGAAGTTGCTATTCAGTGAGACTGTTGCTGATGGACTAGAATAAAATTTCAATTGAAGTGACATCTTTTATTTTAAAACGTCAGTCTCTCCCTTCCTTCTGCCTGGGCTCTCGGAGCACTGTTACAAGGGAACTGCTGCATGACTCCTCTTCGTTTTCCCATTCAGCCGTCCAAAATCTGAAATACAAAACCAATGGGAAAGAGATAAGATTGCTGCAAATCTGGAGACGTTTAAAACCCGCCTGGATGTGTTCCTGTGCGACTTGATCTAGGTGATTCTGCTCTGCCAGGGGGACTGGACTAGATGATCCTTCGAGGTCCCTTCCAATCTGTAATGTTCTGTGATTCTGTGAAATGAAAAGTTCAGTTTTAAAAGGATTGTTAGTCAACTCTCCAGACTGGAAACTTCCTTGCACTTGAGTATACCATGCTCACTGAATTTTAGGTTCATATTATGAAGTGACTTTCAGAGACCCCAAGTAGGAGAGTGAAATTAAATATGAGAAATTGTGTCCTCAGCTGACCTCCTTGGAACAGGAAAAAGGGTCATCAAGGGCAAAATTTCTTTTATTTTGTAGATCTGGCTAGTAATTTCAAGAAGTGACTCCATCTAAGCAGTTGGTAATGCATCAAGTTCTGCAGAGCTGATTGCCAAACACTGATATGTCTGAGATGAGTGTGTAGGTTTCATAGTGGTTATTCAGAGAATTAGATTTGATGTCACATTCAGGCAAGAGAGTACAGACCTACACTGCCTCAAAATACGGCTGCAAAACTTGCATGCCAAAATGAAGAAGGAGCTACTGCAGCTCGTCTGTGGTGCTGGTTTCTCATAGAAAGCCCCTGATTGTAGGCACAGAGCGACTAAGATTTGTGTTTGTTTTTACTTAGCTCTTGCTAATTGTTGATATCTCCCAGGATATTAGAGCCTGAGACTGTTTATGTCACAAGCCTGTTTGTTCCCTAGGTTCAGACGTAAAAACAAAATGTAACCCAAGAGGTTTGTATCAGGATTACAGAAAAAGCCAGTAACATTCCCTAGTAGGAGGTAGGTTTTCTGTTTCAACAGCTGCTTTTATATTACCAGGTTATTACTCCTATACTACACCCTTGCTAAAAATGTCAAGAGCAGCTCCTATGTACCATCACCGTGCTGCAATTTCCTTCCTATCGTAGTTATTACTTGTGATATAACAGCATTCAGTTGGGATTAAGACCTCATTGTGCTAGGCACAGTATAAATACATAACAAGATACAGTCTCTGTCATGAAGAGTTTACAGATTGTCACCAGCCCCGAACGGGAGCAGATTCCTCACTTGAGTCAAAGGCACTCTGTGTGGGCACAGCAGCCTGTCTTCATTTTAAATAATCCAGGGTAGCAAGAAGCAGGAAGAAAGAGTAACCGGTGACTGAAGGCAAGAAGTAGCAGTGAGCAGATATATTGTGGTTTTAGGAGCCAATCCAGCCACTACTGAAAGTAAAATACCTGGTGATTTCAGTACTGTAGTTCAGGCTGTACTCAGCCTAACTCAGACTGAACTGAGCAACCCTGCGTGGGGGTGGTTGGTATCAGGACCTTTCAATGAACATAGGAGAACTCAACAAGGCCAGTTGTTGGCTCCTTTTGGTGGCAATTCCTCCTGGAATTAAGTTATCATGAGATGAGCTCTGAGAGGTTAGGAAGGGTTTATGTGAACATGTCTGTGGGGCAGATGGAGTAGGGAAACAAATCCTTATGGTGGCTGGTAGGATATGGATGAGGAGACTACTGTTCGTGCTGATTTCTACTTGAGATAATTTCTATTTGGGACATTGCTAATATCCTGTTAATAGGAAGAGTGCTGATTCACTGAGGGCCTGCGCTGTGTAACGCTGGGGAAGATGAATTCTTGCTTGGTTACACAGACTCTTGTTTTAACGCACTTAACTGTCTTCCATCGCCACTGAAATCAGTGAAAAATTTTGCCTTCATTATGCTTGACATTATGTACTGGAGAGCCAAGGGTCTGATTCAGAACACTTGCAAGTAAATGGGAAACTTGGTTTATATTCTGGGCCTCGTCCAAGGTCAACGATGAGCGTAGCCCATTTGCATTCAGCCGCCTTCCTTGTGCCCTATCGCACTGACAATGCAAAAGTTGTTCTCGCCCTTTCCGGCACATGCTGCCTCTGACGCTGTGGTGGTTAATTCTGGGGATTTCACTGTGGCTGGTTTTTTACACAAGATAGCATCCAAAAGTGAAACAAGAAGATGCTTCCTGAGTTCTTCTAGCCCATATCTAGAGTCACTGTAACTATTCTCTCTCTATCCATCTAGCTGGATCCATTCATCTTGATGCCATTCTCACTCCAGCTTTGCAAGCATCCATGCTGACAACCCGGCTTGAACATCTGTATCAAGAATGTCAGGAAAACAGGTGTCAGATTTTTTTTCAAAAAAACAGAAAATCCAGTCCCCTGTGGATTCTCCAGACTTCCTGGAGCAGAGCAGACTTCCAGTGCTTTATATCTTCGCTTTGCATAATGCCGTGATGGCTCCCTGCTGGAAATCTTCTGGATATTAACCAGTAAGGGAGAGCAAGAGAGGCAACAGGTCAGACTTTCTTCCTCTGCTTTCCACTGGGGACCCTTCAGGGCAGGAATGTGTAAAGGGTGTGTTAGTTTTCTTACCTTTACTTTTGCTGTGGTGACACAGACCTATGTTTACTCAGATCAAAGACCCGTTGAAGTAGGCACTGAACACAGAGGTAATAAAGCAGGCACTCCCAATCATAAAAGAGTGTGTGATCTAAACAGACTAAAAACCCTTAAGAATTACTCCCATTTTGCAGATGAGGGATTGGAACTGTGATTGAACAACTTGCTTACAGTCTCACAGAGAATATACATTGCCAGGACAGAGATAAGAATCACAGTGCCCTGTCTGTGCTGTGCATTCCACCCCCACCCCCCCCCAGCGTGTTGCCTGATAGCAAAACCTCCCTCTTTTTCTAGCACCAAAGTCCTATCTGGGTGCTTGTGATTCCAGCATTTTATAGATGTCTGTTCTTACAAGTCAGGATCATGTCTGAAATAAAAAATGAAGCTTTCAAGATTAAATCCAGCACGGGATTTAGGTACTTAAAGTAGGATCTAAGCAGTATTTTGATACTTAAACGCAAAGTTGAGACCAGTGAGATGCTGCCAAAATACTGCACTATCGTTGGAAGTGCCTGTACTCATTTGCTTACTCAGTTGACAATATCTTAGGAGGCTGAAATTTTTATTTCAAAATATTTAGTGAATGTTTTGCTACATAGAATTTAACTTCTGTCGCAACTACCTTCATAACCATGAGTGGGATTCATAAACTAGTCAGCATTCTTCTGGTGAGCATTCCCAGGGTATGTGTAGAGGCCCTGGTGCGACTTGGCTCGCTGCAAAGTTCAGCAGAATGACCACTTTCCTTCAAAACTTGTCAGCCATGAGAAATGGTTGTCATTCTGTTTCATCACCTCCCAGCATCCAAGATGTCAGGTTTCCAGTGTGTTTTTGGAAGGGCACCCTAACCAGCAGTTTTGCAGTCTCGGAGGCCTTGGAGGAGGTGCTGTCTGCCAGCTGGAGCTCTGCAGCTAAGAAGAAAATACTGAGATTAACTGATGCAGAGGAAAAGGGAGAAAGAACCTTATAATAGGAAGATGCCTTTATCACCTAGTGGTGACAATTTACTGATGAGGGTGAATTATGGATGTAAACCTGGCTCCCAGGACCATCCCTAAATCGTGTTACCCCAAAAAAGAAGCTTGTAAAGTTCTGAGAGCAGAGACCAGAAGCCAGACTGAATGATACTGCATTATTCTGTGTGCAGCAAAACAGCTTTTACAGAACAGCCCCCCACTCTTCCAAACCCGAAGCACCTGGCATAGTTGTTTGGAGTATCTGTTAGTACATGGGAGTTCATAGTAGAGGAGAAGACAGAGAGAGGGTCTCTCTCCCCTGCCCTAGGTAGATGCGCTCACTGTATGGCTGCTACCAGAACATTAATGTTCTTCATGTGCAGCCCACCAGCTGCAGTTTTAAGAGTACTGAGCCTGTCCTTGGAAAGAAACAAAAGTTATTCCTTTCAGGAGCAGCTTCCAGACTGACTCTTGGGAGACACCATCCTGCAGCCCAAAGTGAGGTGCCTGGAAGACACAACTAAAGAGACAGCCTGGGCCTGGAGCTTTTTCAAGGGGTCATCCTAGGCAGCTGCTTGCAGTGCCTTTGACTCCAGCTCACTTCAGGCCAGCACATCCTAACTGATTTGGACCATGTTCTGACAGACTCTGCCTGAGCAATGCATGGAGGGTCTTGTGCTGCACTCGCAGATGTCCGGACCATCCACTGTAGCAGGCTGCTGATGTTTCACCGTCCCCCAGCGCATCCCCCCACAGGCACTGTCTGTGGGCCAGGAGGTGTCAGGGAGCTGCAGTTAAAGGGGTGGAAGCAGAGGTACGTCTCTCTTCCTGCCTTGCTTTCAGTACTTTGACGTAATGTGAAGCATTTTGCCAGTTGTGGTTTTCTGAGAACAGATTGGTAAACTCTGACTTGTTGCATCAGCCTGACAGCTGACTTCCCACACAGCCTCGAGTCTGCAGCGCTCCGCTGGGGCCAAAGCTGAGCCGTGATTCATCCGCTCAAACAGGTCCAGCACACCAACAGTCTATTAGTTGTTGTAATAATGCTGAGGATGGGTGGGAGGTAGTTTGACGCCCTTTGGACTCACTTTAAAATATCTCTTTGTCCTCTGTGTTGCTGGGAAGTCAAAAGAACATGCTTTGTTTGAAATTTTCCAGGGGAAAAAAAAGAGTTTCAGAATGCCAAAGCTTCAAATAGAAGCTGATGGCTCCAGTCTGGGCACAGACAATTGAGTTTGAGGGAATTTATAGCGAGCCTACCCTTAATGTGTCCCAGGAATGACTTGATTTGCTTGTTCTATTCCCTAGCAGGAGAAACTGTGGGGATACAAATTTAATACGGGCTAGGAGCTTGTGTTACAGTTTACTGTGTCCTTGGACAGCTGTAAATCCTCCTCTGATGTATTTGCTTAATATTTAGGCTTAACATGTTTTAACCACAAATCAGGCAACAATAATGAACCTGGAACCCGTCCAACCGTTATCCCAGAGTCCCCACAAACAGCGCCGGTCCCAGAGGTGAAATGATGGTGATCTACCTGTGAATATCCCGAATCCCTCCTCATTTTGTTACATGTGCTGAGAATAACAAGACACAATAAATCAGGAGCCTGATCCTCAGCAAAGACCAAGATTTACATTCTCCTGTGCTGATTTACACCAATGGAGAAGCTGATTCCATCATGAACAAATACAGTGTTTTAATCTAACAATCGATCCACAGCTCAGCTAATGAAACTTTGCAGCCCTTAAAAATGTCCTGGCTCCAACTTGAATGTCTCCTGCATCTGGGTTTTCTCTCATCAGCACTTTAGGGCTGGTGCTGCATTAAAAACTGCACACACGACTACAGTTAAGCTTTTCAATAATGAAGTCACTTTATTTATTGAGAAATTTCATCACAGGATACATGCTTCTTGGCAGGGCGACTCCTGAGCAGGAAGCCTGCAGTTACAAAGGTATGCATAAACGTGTATAAGGGCATATTGTTTGCCTTCTTTTTATTACAGGAAGGATATGGTTTGGTTGTGTTTTTGATGAGTTTTGTTTAATTGTACACTGGGATTTTCCTAGACTTGGAGTTAAAACTTGACAAATAATTTCACCCCTCCTGTTGTGTTGATGTGGAGAGAGGCTCACTCTGTGCTTTGCACTGGTACTCTGCAGACCCTACAAGTGGGTCCTTGTCCCCTGGGCATGGCTTCCTGGCCAGCAGCTGACACAGACACTGGGTAGGTGTGAAGACTTCACAGAATCACAGAACATTAGGTAGGGATCGGAAGAGACCTTGAAAGATCATCTAGTCCAGTCCCCCTGCCAGATTTCAGATAGCTGCAGGGGTTAACAGACACTGGTCTAAGATGTGCATAATGGTGAATTGACATTATCCTTTTTTAAATTGTAATCTATAGTCTAAGGGGTTTATTTCTGAAAAAAACAAACCCAAACCAACCTTATGAATAAATTTCCTGACAAACGAACTAGCTACAGATTTTCATGATTTCTGCTTCCTATGGCTATTTGATTGCCTAATTACAGTTATTTTGAACTGATTGCATCCTCTTTTAATTTATTTCACAGCATTTGGCTGTAAGGAAGGGCCTAATGCAGGGTATTTTTTAGAGAAGAGAAACCGTCCCTGGAAATGAATGCTAAATTCTTTTGAATTGAGGAATTCGCTGCTTAGAAAATACTAACTTATTTTCTAAAGGACTCGACACAAAAGACTGTTTTATCTTCACAGATAACAGAGCATTGGAACAGGCTGCCCAGGGGGTGGTGTTCTCCTTCTCTGGAGATGTTTAAAACCCTCCTGGATGTGTTCCTGTGTGACTTGGTCTAGGTGATCCTGCTGTGTGAGGGGGATTGGACTAGAAGATCTTTCGAGGTCCCTTCCGATCCCTAACGATTCTATGATTCTATGATCTGCCAGGTGGAATATGGAAAGTTTTGAGCAAAGGGAAGTTTGGAAGCCTCTCTCATTGGTTCAAGGGGCAACAGGTGTCAGCTGGAACATAGGAGGTTCCACATCAATCTGAGAAGGAACTTCTTTCCTGTGAGGGTGACAAAGCACTGGAATGGGCTGCCCAGGGCAGGTTATGGAGTTTCCTTCTCTGGAGACATTTCAAACCTGCCTGCACATGTTCCTGTGTGACTTGATCTAGGTGATCCTGCTGTGGCAGGAGGATTGGACTAGAAGATCTTTCAAGGTCCCTTCCAGTCCCTAATGATTCTGTGGTTGAACACTTATACAAGCCCTGGGTAAGCAGCCTGACTGTTGTTATCTCTGGCTGACTCCCAGGCTCCCAGGTTAGGAACTGTGACAGGGTCTTGCTCTGGGAAATACCAGTCTCCCTTTGCCAGCTCTCTGCTTCTACTCCAACCCATGATGAAGACAAGAAATACAGAAATGTGATTAAAAAGAAGAAATCTGTCTGGTTTTGAAGGTCAAGAAACATTTATTCTGGGTCCGCTTTGAATTGGGGGTCAAGGCTTCATGCAGCTGTCTTAGGGGAGCCCGCTCTGTCCTTGTTCCTGGTATGGTGTTTCTCTGGGGAGCTGTTAAAAGACAGACTCCTCCTTCTGAAGTGTCATTTGCAAGTCTAACTACTGACCTCCTTGGTGGCCTTCTTAATTGCTTTCTACTGAATCAGCTTTGTTAATCCACTGTTACATGATACAAAAATGGAACCCAAATGTTTGTCATCAATTGTCTTCTAGGACATGAAGTCTCAGATAGATTTTCCATTGACTTCTCTACGTTGTAGATCTTGTCATTGTGGGCCATCAAAGCAAAACACTTGTACTGTAACAGAGAAAACAAACCTCTTATAAGCATTGTGTATTCTGAGAAAAATGCTGCTATCAGTCCAAAATACAATTAGAATTACTTTACCAGGTTATGTCAGGTTGTGAAAACACTATCAGTAGAGGAAAAGAAAACTGAGTAAGTCTGCTGTGTTTTGCCAACTCTCCAGTTCTGGGCATTTAGTCTGGCTGGATGGATAGGGAAGGCTACAGTTTGTTATCACTGGTTTCACTGATGCTTGTAAATGGTGCCTCTTATTGCTAGACTAGCACTCACGATGATTCAAGTGCAGTCCCAGGGGGGTAGGATGTACACAAAACAACTGCCACAAACAAGTCAGCCAATACCAAGAGTTAGAATTCAGAAAGTTGAATCCACATCTATTTTCGAGGTGCTTAAGTGCTTATTTTGACTGCGTCGTTAGCACGAACTTTTCAGGCGAATCCTTGCGCAGCCTCTCAGATGCTGTGATTAGGTAGAAGTTGCTGCAGGTGCCTGTAATGTTGTGTTTAGGATCCATATTACTGTCATTCTCCGGGTTCCAATTCTGCTCAGGGCTGTGCTGGGCCTGGTGTTGTGCAAACATGAACAAACCTGGTGCCCGTGACTCCTCAAGTTTGCAAGCAAATAAGCAGTAGTTACTGAACTCTGCGAATACCAGAGCAGCATTAGTTTCACTTACAAATGCTCCAGCTGTTAATGTCACACAAAGGCTTGCTCAGTCCTTTCTTTTAAGATGAGTTCTGCCTGAAACGGTTGTGCTAAAGGGACCACAAGCGTCTTTTTGCTCCAATAAATTAACTAAAATGGGGGCTGATTCTGAGAAGCCTTGCACAATGAATAGCTTTGCTGGTAAGGATAACTTCATTAAGGAAGCTACTTTTCCTCCAAGAAATGTTTGCAGAATTGGGCCCGCCGATAGCAATAAAAAGTTGTTCCCGCGAAATTATTTTAAGAGCGTTTATATTGCTTACTCTAACAAAGAGACTCTGCAGATAGTGACCTTTGAGCTTTGATTTTAGGAGCTATGTGACTAATCCCATTTTCACAGATGGCTTTCTTTTACGTTCATCACAAACTTCAAGGGAATGCTGGAACGAGAAGGGATTTGAGCCTAAGCTTCCCCAAGTTTCTGCTCTGGCCTTGTCCCAGTAATTATATAAAGCTAATTGATTTCGTAAGCTTAAGCTGTTGTGTCAGTGAAAACTTTGTGCAAGGATCTTCCATTTTGTTGAGTCTCACCAACAGTGATGAAGAAGTTCACTTTGATCAGAAAGGCTGAGATGCTGGAACTTCATTGAAAGAATCAACAACAGCAACCAAATCCTGAAACCTTGTTGCCCTGACAGGGACCTTCTGAAGCGCAAACGACCAAGTTTGGAATCCATCTGGACCACGGTTAGGGGAACTCCTCTGTACTGCCATATTTACTAGCCTAGAGCATGTGTTGTTAATTCACTGTGTCTTAAGTCACAGCCTCACATCCATAAAGTTTAAGCTCAGCAGGAAAACATGAAAAAGCGCTTTTATATTAATTAGCAGTGCCAGAAATAAACCTGGATATCAAGAATTTAAACCTCATACTGCTCAGATGAATGCTGCAGCCTACAATATACATCAGGGCTATATATTCCCTCTCTGTGAAGGTTGGATGTTCTTTAAAAAAAAAAAAGAAAAAAAGGAAGAAATGCATTTACTTAAAACATCCTTGTAAAAGTGCTGTGTAAAATGTACATAAAAAGGTATTTTTCCCCCACAATTTAGGCAAACAGAGTTTTCAGTTAGATATTATCACCTGGAGAGAGCCCAATAATAAGTAATTTAGTCTGGAGCGGGGATTTGTACATTTCTGATTAATATTTACAAAAGGCTTTGTGTATTTTTGCTCAAACACTAATGAGGCAGCAGATCGAGTTGAACAAAAAGGACACTGTAGATTGAAATATGGTATTGTGCCCATCAAAGTCTGCCTCCTCTCTGCTTGGCTTATGATGAATACCGTTCTTTAATAGCGGGCTGGTGTTCGTGAAAAACTTATTACAGAGACTAAGAGAGAAGCCAAGAATGAAGGAATGCCTGACTGGCAGCAATCAATCACTCCTTTTTAAAGATGAACTGATCCTTCTTTTTTTAAAGTAACACTTCATAAAAAGGTCTCAAACATAAATATGCAAAGCATTAGAGCAATTACATTCTGCGTGATCCCCGCAGTATTTCTGGTACATAGCTTGACTTTACTGTGGTGCGTATAATGAATGCGCTAAAATGGCAAATCTCTCTACAAGAAGACTGATATTTAGAGGAAAGTTCTTACTGAAGAGCGTTAATTATCTGGAGCTGTAAAGTGAGATTATTTAGATTACTTTTAACATCGTGTCCCCACAGAGGCTTTCTTTTATGGAAGCCTTTCCCCCCTTTTTTTTGATAAATGAAGTGGATATATTGGAAAAAAAAAAAAAAGACAAGTCTATAACCTGCATACAGACAGCAGAAGTGGACAAGGGACTGATGTGTTCAGTGGCCAGCCCACCCCAGTGTGTTCATCTCCATGTGCCTCATTTGCATGTGCACTTTCTGCAACTGTGCCTGCAATCGCAATCATTTTGCATGCAAATTCCGTACGCAAACACACGCAGCTTTAGGAGGAGCTGAGCCCTCTATATGTAGTGCAGAAATATTGATTCCTTTAACACCTCTCTCTGCCTGTGACTCCCCAGCTAGCAAGTTGCAGACCCTTATTCAGTATTTAACTACCAAACCCCCAGAACACAATGTCCTGCTTTGAACGCGATATAGGAGGGCTGGAAACAGAAACTGACGTAGGAGAAAATGTTTTTCTTTCCAATCACCACAAAAACTTTGCTCTGCACAGCAAAAGCACGGAGTTAATTTAAGAGGTGCAGCCCAGATATTGCATCCAGGTACTAGGAATTTTTAATGACTTGTTATTTTTACCCTGTTTAGAGAACACATTTTCTGTTCCTAGGGGTCTGTTACTCTTTAAAAGCGGCGCTAAGAAAGGCTGGACAGTTGCTGTCAAATGTAATGGATGGTAAACAATAAAATGTTAATGAACTAGTAACTATAGACTCTAATATGAAATGCAAACAGCATTGCTTAATACGGCACAGTTGAAAAGCATGAGCATCAGAACAGCAAAATGTCAGTACTGAAATACCTGCTGGGTATTTGAGTCCTCCAGTGGTTTCAGACTCTGTGTAAACACTGTCAGGAGAGGAGGATCAGCTCAAGTTTGTGGAGTTCAGTGAAAGTCAGAAATATTTTCTTCCTTTCAGAATAGGAAAATGACATTTGGTGAAAACGGAGGTTCTTTCCCCTCGCAGAGACAGTGTGGGTTACTCATAAAAGCATAATGGCTTTCATTCAGAGGTGCCATATGGCTGCTTATAAGATTTCTGCACAGCACTTGCTGTAGCAGTAACTAAACAAATGGCACTATAGTACAATATAATACCTGTCAAGAGCAGTGATAAAGAATGTTTTATTTCTCTGCTCTCTGTCCTCTTTTCTTCCTTCCTCCTCGGAAGCGGCTGCCTGTGTGAGGCAGCACCCACTAGATGGTACTGCCAGGCTTCTCCGAGCTGTTGCTTCTCCTCAGCCTCCCCGGCCTGTCAGGCTCTGCGGAGTGCCCCAGGGCACCGGTCCCCATCGCCTTCCCAAAGGAGGGGTTGTGATGGGCAGAGACAGCTGGGCAGATGTGGCAGTCATCTTCTTCCTCCAGCACTGGCTCCTGTGCCAGCAATGGAGGGGTCTGGGGGACAAAGCGCTCATCATTTGCTTTCTCTTAAACCCTAAAATAAAGCTCAGATCTACAAGTGGTGCTCAACACCATGGTGATGTTTTTAGAGAGACATCCATGATGGCCCTGAGCCCAGACTGTTGGAAGAAGGGGTTTAGTCAACCCTAGCTGAGCTCCTGCAGCTCTATCAAAATATGGGAGCAGAGGGACTCCAGCACCTCTGAAAAGCAGGAACAGACATCTTGGTGACTCTCATCTACTCTCTGGAAAATGTTTATTATCTTTCTTCTTTGAGATTAAATTAATAAATATGTGTGTCAGATGCTAAGTTCCTTCCACAAGATACAGCTATAAAATACCAGCAAATATGTTTCGCTTGCATTAAGCGCCGTCTCCTCAAGCTCCCTGGGCTGGTTGGCAATGGGCCTTGTTTGAATGTCTTTTAATTTTGGTAAAAGATGGCTCCACCTGCTTCACATGAGCAGAGGGATGGAAAAAGCTGCAATCTTTGATCACTGGATAGCATTCATATGTTGTTTACGAAATAGCACATCTTCTCTCTGCCGGTGTTTTACCCTGTAGGATCAATGCAGGCTTATACTAGCTCTGAAATATATAGGCTTCCCAATCGGCACCCTACCATGTGCCCTCGATCATCTTCTGCTTTGGAATCACACTCTAGGGAAATTCAGTTTAAACCTGTCCTGATTAAAAGGCAGCGATGACCACATATGCAGTAAATGTGGGTTTTCATATGTGCTTGTCTCATTTCTTAGGGTACTTCCTTCGCACGGTCGAAATTCAAGATTTTGCATGATGTATTCCTCGGTCCTTCCGTCCATCTGTCCGGACAGGCAGCGTGTTTGATGAGTTAACCATTCCGAACGTTTTAATATTTATGTGACTCTTGCGCAGCTCAGCAGTTGCTTTATGTGGGATTGCATATTTGATAAGATCACAGATTCACTCTGTGCCAAAGCTGAAGTCCTACCGAGGTCTGACTGTACTTCAGATGTCAAAAAAATATGAATAGGTGGTCTTAATGTTCTCCTCTGGTGTTATATCTGTCTATAGAGAATATAGCTTAAAACAGATTAGAAGCAATAGAGGACTTGACATATACTGAGAGAGCAGTAAGAATGATGCTTGTTGACATTATCGGCTAAACCTGTAGGGGAATTTTCCTTTCCCTTTCATTCACTCCCACTGTTTCTTTCTTTCTGTGAAATTTGTTTATTTGCTCCCGTATGCCTTGCTCTTTCTACATCAAGCTCCAGTTTCTCTATCTACAATGGTTTTGTCAATCTAGGCATTTTCAGCACACCCATCTACACAAGTCCTTGCTTGGTACTCATGGCTCTTCTACCCAAATGGCTCTCAGGACTGTCTGTCCCTCCGTTGTTTAAAGAGTATTAATTTGCAAACAACCTGTGTAAATCCAATTCCTGCTTATTTTGCCTAGTGAGGAATTAATTGAACTAGGCTGCCTGTGTTGCTGTGCGCCAATACGCTGCGGCCCCTCTGCACTTCAGACTTTATGTGCAAAAAGGTTTGCAGCACGTGCAATTAGTACTGAATAGACTTGTGCTTATGTCCACTTCACACTGCTTGGGGAACGCACCCGTATGTTCAAGTAGTCTGTGATGCAAACACATTTGGCATGAGATGAGGGATTCACCTCTTGAGCAAAAGCAAAAAAATGCCAATTTTCAGTCTTTTCTAGTAGTGTTGCAAATAAAGCTCATGAAAAGATGGATAGCTGTTGGATGAGTCATGGAAATTCCTACCCAAGTTTTGTGAAATCTGAATATGCAGTGGACTGGGGGAGAAGGAGAAGATATTTCTGTTGACATGTAATGTCTTGATCCTATCTCATTCTTGTTGTTAGGAACAGTTTCTGTGGTTAGATGCCCAAAACAGGGCTTGCAGACATGTGGCTTTCGTAACTTGCATTGGGAAATTGCATCCTAGCAGCAGGATTGGCTCTCCATGGCACACGCTGACCTGAGTATTAAGAATGTCACCTGGGCCCTGTTAACACCAGTTTAAAAATGTTGCTTGCAGAGCCTGGCTCCAGAGATGATATTATAAATGTGCAGTGGATGGAATATTACTTCCTTGTCAGCTTTAGATTTAAAAAATACATCATGAGGCATACTAAAACCTGGGATGAAAACCCGCTCTCATCAGTGCCGGTGCACTCAGTACAATTTATATCAGCGGGTGTCAGCCGCCTGTGCTGGACTGTACTGTCCCTAGTTCATGGCATGTTAAATACAAAGCAGACTCGTTATTTGGGCTCACAGGCACAGACAAGCCCTGTGGTTCCTTCTTGATCTGTGCTATAGTATGGTTCTTAGCCCTGTCCCTCAGGGACCCTGCAAGAGCTCACTCTAAGCCGGTTGTGAAAGAGGCTTCAGGCTACACTGCGTCGACACTGGACTCGCGCTGAACTGTACCTAGTGCTGTGTGTCTTGGCTGAAGTCCAGCACTGTATGTTGTTGGAATTCATGGGCAACATACCAAGATGATGTGAGGATCCAGAAGATGGAGTTCGCTAATACACTATCGCAGGACATAGACGCTGCTTTGTATTAGTACGCTCCGTATCAAACGCTCCCCCAACTGTCAGGCTAAAAGGCTGATTTTCTAGTGTGAAGGCTTCAGCTAGACTTGAAAAGGAAGGACAACAAGCCAGATCTACAGAGTGGCTGTTCTTCTGAACCTGATAGATTGGTGGGTGTCAGAGGACATTTTCCAAGATGGTGCTGTGAACTCAATGGCAGATGTGGAGTATTGTGCCACCTCAGCTCATGCGCAACATGGCACAGCCTGGGACACAGGAGATACAGAGGGCAGATTTGATGTGCCATCTTCTCAAAGGATCGTGCCTTTATCTGGGGAGGGAATTGCAATCCTGTGGAAGTGATAAACGAAATCTAAATTGTGAAGAGTTATTGGCATTCTGTGAAGTAGGAGTATGCCTAACATGCCATAACAAGAAAAGGTAATGCAGAACTGTAATTAACACGATGTTATTTTTAATTCACAAAAATACTGTTTATAGAGCTGCAGTGAAAGAATTTGACTGTTAATGAAGATTGATTGCAAGTCAGACTCTGTCTCTCGTTCAGCACATTTTTGTTCACTATGAGATGGAAGTGAGCTGGGACTGGGATCGTTTGCTTGTAGCACGATGTCCCTTGAGTATCCTCTCCTCTTTCATCACAAGGGGGACTTCTGCTTCACCTGGCTCAGGCACTGCTGCACAAGGGACCATGAGGATTTTTCCCTTTTCTCCCTGCATATGAGCTGCTCCTCCCTACCTTTCAGCCGTTTCTACTCCAAATACCAGAAACCCCCATTACTGTAGTGCAGTAGGTAATACCATTTCCATCAGACTGCTGCCCCAAGTCTGTTTGATTGAGCTCTACTTATGAGGTCTTCTGCCTGCACAGAGAAGCACAAATCAACTGATGTTTTATGGCACGGGACAATTCCAAAGCACAAGTGGAGAGCATCCCAAATTTCTGCCAGGTCACACTCCCTGCATCAGCATCCTCAGGTCTACACTTTGCAGTGCTTTGCATTTTTAGCTACTCGTTACCCAAAGGTACTTTAGATTGCTGAGAACAGGGACTGGTATAGGAAAAGTGAGTCTGCAGAGCGTTTTGTAGACAAAAAAATGACCAGGATTCTACGAAGGTTCCCTTTCTTTCTTGCCAGATGGATCTGGGTGGGATGATCAGCTCTGCCTTACTCTTCTCAGTGTTATCTAATGATAGGACAAGGGGCAGTGATTGTAAGCTGAAACATAGGAAGTTCCACATAAATGTGAGAAAGAACTTCTTCGTAGTGAGGGTGACAGAGCACTGGAAGGAGCTGCCCAGGGTGGGTTTTGGAGTCTCCATCTCTTGGAGGAGACATTTCAAACCCACTTGGATTTGTTCCTGTGCAACTTGGTCTAGGCGATTCTGCTCTAGCAGGGTGATTGGACTAGACAATCTTTCAAGGTTCCTTCCAGTCCCTAATGTTCTGTGATTACAACCTTCTTACCATGGGCAGCATCTTTGCTGGCCACCACAATGCTTAAGAGCCTCATCACCTGCTCCCCAAGCCTGTTTTGACTACAGGTAAATGATGGTTCACACAACCAGCTCAGTGAAAACTGTGCAGAGGTGCCCTTGCAGGAGCAACTTAGGGAAGAAACTCACTGAGGCAGGAAGAAGCCTTGCTCAGTAAAGCAGTGAGAGAAAAAACACGTTTTACCATAAAAGGTTTGCAACATCGAAGTTCATCTCCCCTTCATGTGTCAGACAAAGAAACGGAATATATTCTTGTCAATTCTCGTTTGAAGTGTTTCCAACAAATTCCCCTCACCCTTGTGCTGCCATAAATGAGTGTAGAAATACCAGCCGTTACACGGAATTCCACGCAGGAGTCCCTTCCCAAGGTTTATGGAGCCAGGCTCTAACCACACCGCAACGGAGTCTTCATTTTGCTTTACTGCTAATTAAGACTGCAATATTGTGCAGCAGGAAACTTTACTGATGATCAAAACTGTTTGTATCTCTTGTCACATAACCTATGCATTCCCAGGAAACGAGAGAGCTTGATTCTGCCTTCAGATGAGACTAAATTTGAAGGAAACCTGAATATCAAATGACACAAGTTAAAAAATGTGAGATGAGATTCAGAAGGAAAGAAGTTTTCAGATCGGCAGTTGAAAGTAGAGCTGGATGAAACCATTGTATCAAACACTTCTTCAAACCCAGGCAAAGTTTGACTGAAGCTTGTCTGTACAAAAAAGTAAATTGGAGCAGAATTGCGACTTTGTGTGGAAAGCGAATCTGGGTTGAAGTGACGTTTGAGACCCAGAATCTGCTTTGCACTTCGAAACGGGACCGATCTGAGCAGTTTGTTCCCACCCCTACAAAGGGCCACCTCGCAGCTCTGACCTCCTCTGAACTTTCAGGGTGTTTGAAGAGCAGGGCTCTGATCTCAGCATTACATATCCGCTCACCTCTGCTGAAAAACACGTCAAGGGAAATGCAAAAGGGGTGCAAAACCCAAGGGAATGGAAACACTCAAACAACAGAATTTATTCTTTTCTTTCCCCATGAAGCCCCATAAACTGAAACTGCTGAAGTCTGCATGGGAGTAATTAAAATGCTGTATACCATGTGTTTCAAAGACTATCTGTATTTTCCACTCTGCTGCTAGTATCTGGTAAAATCAATCTGTAAGTGCTGACTGCCATTCAGTGTTAAGGCAGAGGAACTTTGAATTAATATCCTAGTTTGATTTTGGGGTTGTCTGGAGAGTTCAAAGTTTGAACCTTTTCCTGATGCTCTGTTGTTCCTTGTCAGGTTATCGCTGCTCCCTTTACGTTTGTCAGGGTTTATCCACTTTACACATATTTGAAAGGTGGATTTATGCCACTTTCAGCAACTCTTTCAGTGTTTATCTCCAGAAATGGTGTGCTCTCTTGCTGCATTTTCTCTTTCTGTGTGTTTTTTCTTCATGTGCAGTTTTGGCAGGGTTGTACGCTACGCTCTTAAAAGCTAGGAAGAAATGTGAATTAAGAGTATCTCAGTATGGTGTGACACTGTCCTCAGCTCACCCCATTATTCCTGTGTGTTGTGGCACATATGGCATTAGTACAGTGTGTGAGATTCCCTGCAAAGCTAAGGAGAGGTAAGTTGATTTAAGGACATGGTTTCCAGCCAGAATTTCAGCTTTAAGTTTAAATTTCCTTTGTGTTTGGGGAAGATTTTAAAGGGGGTCTGAAATGTTATTTCAAATATGGGTTAGCTTTTTTAAGAGCACCAAGTGACACTGTCCACTGGAAATTTTAGCTGCAGTTACTTTAGAAAAGAATAATTTAATGTGAAAATGTGAAAATGTGATGTGTCTTGTATTCAGGAAACTCAAGATATTTGTTTTGGTGGCAGTGGTAGACTTCTAAATGCTGTCCCTTCTTGACACGAACAGAACACTACTAGCAGGACAAAATAGCTGTTCGACATCCCCTAGTACTACTCATGCGTTGACTACACTCCTGACAAACAATCCCATCACTTATTCCGATCTTCAGGATCTTCCTTTGGACTGCAAATAATGCATTCTTTTAAAATGAATATTGCAGCATTTTGTTAGCTAAAAATAAATTAAATGCTCAGTAAGAGGTCCCAGCACTTGGAATGTTGTTTGAAAGGCTGCCCTTGTCTGAGAACACAAACAATCTCATGTCTGCATTTGGGATGTGTAAGAAACTGCTCAGAAGTAAACGGAAGCATCCATAAGAATCATCTGGTGGATACGTTCAACAGGTTATTTATTTGTAACTAGGATAATGTTTAGAAAACAAAGTATTTTCAGACTGAGAACAAAACCATTTTCAACTAATAAATTTATTCCAAGTGATCCTCCCAGCTCTAACCCAGAGGGGCTGTAGATTCTTGTAAGCATCTTCCATTTCACATCAATCTTTAAGCAGGTAAGAGTTTTATGCTGTGAAATGCCACCTAATGATGTGTTTAGGATACAAAAGCTAATATAAGAGTAGCAAGAGTGACTTTAATTTGTCAGCAGCTTCCCCCAGGAGAGTTTCATAGGGGTTGCAAACACCCCAGTCATTTAAATGCCTGCATCAGGCAGTCGCCTTCACGTGAAAACGTTGCTGCCTATTGTCATTCACAATTGCTCATCAGGACTGCAAGTTTTAGGAGTTTGTATTCCTGTTTCTCTGGTGTTTTTCTAAATCCCAGCTTTTTGGGCTTCTTAAGTGCCCCCTAGTTATATGGGATCTTTTGGTATAGGTTTAGTTACATGGAATGGAAATGGTTAGAAAAGAGACTGCTTAGCTTCCTGCCTTATTTGGCACAGAGCCGGACCCACAAAGGTCCCAGGAAGTTCTAATTTGATGCCAGAGAGATAAGAATAACAGATATGAAGAAAAATTAAAGCTCAAGCTTCCCTGGACTCCAGACAAAGTTATGCAAAGCAATAACAGATGCAGGTGACGGATTTTTAGGACCTGACAATGACATTGTCCATTATTGCTAAAAACTCATGTGTAGGGTGAAAAAGGCAACTGCTCAACAGAGCAGAGCAGCACTGCATGAGAGCCAATGCCAAAAGGAATAAACCGGTGTGTCGAATTGATATTTTAGGGGAATGCAGGGAATTACCCACATTAAAAGTTGGCTGTGAACTGAGGCTAACACCTCTTCTCATATGAAATATGAATTGAGCCTTTTAACAACTGCAGATGGTCAGAACCTGTCACATGTCTGAGCCTGTATTTCTACCATATATTGGAATTGATCTTTTTCTTTTGTTTTTTCTTTTTTCTGAAGATTTTTCACATAAGAGGTACACACGGTGCAACGTGGCATCTGGTCACATGTGCAAGCGTACCTCTGTCCAACAGCAGTGCTCATAACCAAGTGGCACTATCATGGCTCAGAGCACACAAAGCTTAAAAACCTCCAAATTATTAGATACCAGTAGAAGTTGTAGTAGTTGTTCTTTACCAAGTTGCATGATCTGCCTTGTTCCTGTTCCCTACGCCTGTTCCATCTTCTCCTCCAGTGGGGCAGCAGCAGGGGCATGGGAAGAGACTGGGGCTCCCTGGCTCTTCCAGATTCAGCTCATCCTGTTTGGAAAAGGATCACTGAGGTTTGGGGGTCCTGGGAGTTAAGCAGATACAATGTAGGGTACAAGACAAGATAGAGGAGGTCATGGCCTAAGACCAGTATAGGTCCTAAGCCCTCCAGCAGGGATGGAGAGAACCAAGACAGAGAAATCCTCAGCCCCTTCCACTGTGCCTCTGGATTCTTAACCCGAAAAATTTTCTAGTAAGGAGTCAGTATTGGAGCAATTCCTGTTGCTTTTTTCGTGTCATGATCATGAAGGACACAAAACAGTATTACACGTGGTTTGGAAGAAATAGAGACACACAGTAAAGGTAGAGTCTTACTGTCTGGAGATGTTTAAAACCAACCTGGATGTAGTCCTGTGTGACTTGGTCTAGGTGGTCCTGCTCTGGCAGAGGGGTTGGACTAGATGGTCTTTTGAGGTCCCTTCCAGTCCCTAATGTTCTGTGATTCTGTGATATGGTCATGATTTTGTGGATTGGACTTTTCATTGAGTGACATGTTGAAACATAACATATTTGAAGAGTGAAAAGATTTGGTTGTAGAAGAATTGTTCCAAAAGTTTTGAAGAAGCATCCTGACAAAATGACATATTTTCACATTGCTTAAGTAGAAGCAGCTTTTTGTTTCAAAATTCAAGCTAATTGGGAAAAAACTTCTAGAAAACAAATAAATGAACAATTAAAAACATCAACACTTGGAGAAAGTTATTTGTAATTATCAAACACTTGGGTTACTATGATCTTTTTTTAAATGAGCCAACGACATAAAACTTTTCCCCATGACTTGGGTGAAAGAACATTTTTAAATCGTGAAAGTTCTTACAGGATGGAAATTCGTTTTCCATCCTGTGCTAAGGCAAAGCTATACAGCACTTCCCTACACTCATCTACCTATCCATCTGTGCAGGATAAGCAGGAATATAAATCCTTAAGTGAAGAGACAGGTTGATACAAATGGTTTGAGTGACTTTTTTCTGATCGTTTTTTCCTTCCTTTGCTCGGTGTCACTGCATGAAAAATCACTCAGCAACAACAAAATGTATAGTAATAGTTCAAAACAAAATTGAAAGATTTGGAAGAGTTTAACTGGAAGCATTTTTTGTCACCGTTTATTGGGTGTATTTTGTATTTTTAAAAGTTTGGAAAACTTTTATGACAAGTAGATACATGATGAAGCCCCGCGAACATGGAATTAAATGGAATCTGAAAGGTGACAAACAGGGAAAAGAGAGAGCATGTAATTTTAGAACAGAAAAAGGTAACTAAATTTGAGAAATTGCATTAGTATATCATTTTCAGTAGGTAAGCCATTAGAGGAAAAGTGTAAATTACACCCTGTAACAAAGTAAAAATGTTTTCAATGTTTAAAGGTAATTTTGTATTACTGCTACTATTACTTAAACTCTTAGCTCTTATAAATATCTAAAGACAGGACCCCTGGTGATATTACCTGTGTCTTAGGCAAAGAGCAACAATTTCAATTCCATTCAACTACATTTGTATTTTGCCAAGTGCTATCAAGCACTGAGTTGCATAATTTGCTATCTAAGTGAAATAGATATTTTTCGTGCTGCACATTTATCACTCTCCTGTGGGCCTCGTTACTGACAATCAAATCATAAAAGATGTTCAGAATTGTCATGATGCACTTATTTTCTCATGATATTTGATACAAATAGTTTCTTCTACAAAAATGGCCCTTTTTTTACCTTGGCATTTTACAGCAGTTCTTAAAGAAACAGAATGCAGTTGTTTTTTAGCAGATTCTACATAGGCATTTGGAAAAAATACCCCTGAACCTTTTGATAGCTGATTCTATTTCTAAATATATCAGTTGAGTCTTATTTCTAGAAAAAGAGGAATTTATACTAAGTGTAAGCTGATAACATAGCAAAATAAAAATACAGAAGAAATTCTATCTGCACGTGGAAGACTTGCATTTCTTTCTTTCCTTTTCTTTCTTTTAACATGAAGTCAGACATTGCAAAAGGTAGTTTTTAATTTCTAGCACAGTGGCAGTGCAGGAGGCTACAACAGCCATACAGTCCACACTCCCCTCCATAGGCTGTAAGATTTGAGGGAGAATCATCATGAGATTGTTAATTCCCCAGAGCAATTGAATCCTCACTGCAGTGACTGATCTGCCAGCACTAAGGATTTCTCTCAACCCGGAGCAGGAAGTAGATTGAGGACATTAAACGCACTTTAGATGATGCCACTGAGCCTCTAGAAACAATCTTTGTGCCGGTCATGGAGGGGCACATGGCAGGTGACAGGAGGAGGAGAAATTGGCCTCCTGATGCACCAGGCAGGGTTTAGGCTGGACGCCAGGCAGAACTTCTTTAGACAGTCAGGGCTGTTAAGCACTGGAACAAGCTGCCCACACAGTGGGTTGGGTCACCATCCCTGGAGGTGTTTAAAAATCATTGGGGAGAGGGTTTAGCAGTAGGTTGTTACAGACAGGGCAGTAGGGTTAGGTCGAGGCTGGAAGGTTTTTTCCAAACCTGAGCAGTTCTGTGAATCTGTGATACCTGGGCATATGTTCTACAGGCTGCCTTTAGCTGACCACTCCCAAAGTTCAGAGCCAGCTGTGGTCTCAAAGAACATATATAGCTCCATCCCCAAGCCAAGGGAACAATTCACCCCAAATATCTTGTGAAGCAGCCTTGAAGCGTTGTATCACACTGCACAGCAGACCCAACAGATCTCTCCTGGAGCAGCCAGTCTCCTTCCAACAGAAATGAAGGGTGGCAGGAGGATGCCTGCCTGCTCAGTGAGTTTTCACTGCATTTTAAGCAAGAGACATCTTGAGCTTTGTGCTTACCCAAATACTTCTGCTTCCAAAAGCAAAGCCCATAAACATTTGTTTAAGGCTGCCCTGACATACAGAGTATTTAAACTTTTCACTGCTGCAGCTTGTGAGACAGATCAAAATGTACATATTCTTCCCAAGATTTTATTCTCTGCACCCTTCTCTGAGATTTGATGTGCCAGTTAAAAGCGGATGGTCTCTCAGGCTATGATCGAGGTAGGTGATTCGTGGGAGAAATATGGCACTGCTGACCTCATGCAAAGGAACAGCTGATGTTACAGTAAGAAGATGCTGGATATTTATTTGTAGGTATAGGGGAGAAATATATTTGTTAGTGAAATGGAGCTTGCTGCAGAGTGCATAAAGGTGAATTATTTGTCAGAAGACTGAAGGAGGTTTATGCAATATAGTATTATTGAGCTGGGCTATTAGCAGAGTGAATTGCTATTGTGACATGCCATTAAATTGTTTTTAGTGTCCACAAAGGTATCATTCTGGAGCAGGCTTGGTGAGTAACAAAGTTATATATTTACTGGACAGCAGCAGATCTCAGAATAAAAATAGTCTGTCCGACCATAAAGTAAAGTAAGAGAGAGGAGGGTCCTGTGCTGGAAGATCTGACCTTTCACAGCACTTCCATGCACTGCTGAAGTGTCCACCAGCAATTTTCTCCAACAGGCACAACCTGCACAAACAGGACTTTGGTCTTGCTTCTGTGTGGAAAGAAGCCCGGGTGAAATAGGCTGTTATCAGGCAAGGAGTCAGAGCAAGGTGGAGGATTGGCTTTGCCTGGCTGCTGGCTGCTGCTGTGTTTCTCTGCATGATGCCTTCCAGCACTCACATATGGCACAAAAGCTTCCCCACCCTTGTCAGTCCACCTCATGACAATGACTCCAGTCCCATCTCATCTTCTCTTTGCTTAGGTAGGAGGATTGTGAGCTTCTGTGGATTTCTCCAAACCTCAGGCAAGGCTTTGTTTGAGCCCAGAAGGCTCTGTGGGCTCTTCTTAGCGCCAGTCAGCATTGCCTTCTGACTCAGCTTGGAGCCATCTGAGCCTTATTCTTCCCACGTTCATTTTGGGATCAGAGTTCTATTGTATGTGGCAAAAGATGTTAATAACATTCAGCACGTCCTCACACAAAAGCAGGTTACGAGCAGATTAAACTGCTAGCAGAGAATAAGGTCAGAGAAATCACAGGCAAAGATAGAAGCATGGAGACAGACTACAATGCTCCATCTTTAACAGTGGAAAACAAATAGTGCTAGAGCACTCAAACAGATGCCTTTCATTTAATCAGATTTATATTCTGATTGGAGAAACAAAAAATTGCCAGGAGTAACGTGTTAAAGTCACAATGCAAAAACAAAGAAGGAACCCTTAACTTGAGATTTGTTTAGGAAAAAAAAAGAGGAGATAACTAAGTCTACGTATATATAGTTATACATACTAGATTAAATGTTTTAGAACATAAATCAGTGAAAGAAAAGCAATAAATAATGCATGATGAAAATGTGATAATGTTTATTAAGAAGCAACAGCCTTGTCATCTTCATTTTCTTCTTCAGTGATTCTCCTCTCAAAGGGTTCACTCATTTGGGACTCCCTGCAATTTAGCCTGAGGCCACTCTCTCTAATTCTTGGTTGGAAATATACCTCCTTTGCAAAAATAAGTTAAAAGCAGCACAGTGAAGGTCTCCCCATGAAGCTCCTTAAAGGCCAGATAGTGAATTCTATGTGTTGCTGTGGAAATCTGGAGACAGACAATAGCAATCCAGACAGACAGAGGGAAGGAGGAAGGGAAGAAAACGTATGAGAGAAGAGACCTGAGCCAGGGCTGGGCTCTCCGCTTACTGCTCTTCTGACCTTGAGACATGACGTATTCCTCACTACGCTTTTCTTTCCTGACCTGTATGCAGAAAGCTTTCCGAACTGATAGCTGTGAGCACAGCTTACGCATCTACACACACAGATCAAACGGGCCAAACAGCCCTTCCTGCCTTGTGCAGCTTGATTTATCACCACTGAAAAGCCCTGCTCCTCCACAGGTGGGAACTGGCTCTGCTGGAGGTAACTGAAGCCTGAGGATTTGCGTTACCTGAGAGGCAAAGGTCTGAAACTCAGCACAGAAATGCAGAACATCGTTGTGCAGTGAAGCACTGTTAGTAATCAGGCACCTGTGCCCTTCTCCTTTCTTTGTCTGGTCTTTTGTCCCTAGTGAGAGTAGTGAGGAAATTCAGACTACCAGTTAAAGAACTTTAGTGCTGATAATTTGCAGTAGCTAAAACAATACGTTGACGTTAGTGTGCGGTGACATATAAGCTGCTTAATTAGAGGTGCCATTTAATCTGCTTCTGTTCATTCATTTGCACTTGACTAACATAGGAAGGAAAGTCTGGCCACCTAGGCTTAACAAACATGAGTAAATCTCGATGCTGTGGACACTGGAGTGTAATGATGATGTGCATAGTGCAGGCTCTCAACTTGTGCCTTCACTCCCATATGTGCAAGCAAAGAGAGAGCCACAGCTGAGCACATGTTGCTCTGCCAGATGTAGGTTCTCATTTCTAAACGTCTCCCACAGTGGATAACATTATCTTGCCAGTATACTTATGCTTTTATTATTTACTGAAGCTTTCCATGGCATATAATTCTAAATTATCCTTCTCTGGTTTATTATAGTCGATGGGATTTGAGTCATAAGCCCAGCAAGGCATCAGCAAAAGTAAAAGATACTCATGGTGTTCGTTGTAGCGTATGTAGATCAAGAAGATGCTGTTAGACTTTAGATAGAGGGTAGCTCTGTGTTACAGAGGTAAAACACAATCAGTAAGAGCCCTTTATACCATGGAGCAGTGGAAAGAGCCCCTGAAAGGGTGAAATTACTTTTACACCCCCTCTAAGGGCCCTTGTTGCCCATGCAGAATTTGCATCTCGCTCTCTCAATAAATGAGATAACATTCATAATAAAACTCACTGTACTTCCTACTTTACTTGATATATGTGATAAGGGAAAAGTTCAAAGACCAAAGTAATGCAAGAGCTGAGTGAAACCCATCTCTGTAGAGACACCTGTGCACCTGCTCTGCTTCCTGTTGATGCAACCGGTTCTCTGCAATGCAGCACTGCTGGCAGTTGGTGATGTTGGTTTTTCTTTTGAACACACATGAAAGCTAGAAAAGAGTTAATACTGGTGTGCTACAGAAGAAGGAGACAGAAGTACATCAGAAACTGAGAAGTCAGCACAGAAGCAATTTTCAAGATGAAATTCTGACTGCAGCCTTAGGGTCCAGGGGTGAGAACATCCATGCGTCTGTCTCGGACACGAACTGTGTCCGTTCCCGGGGAAATTATCCAGCGAATGGCCCAGCTTCTGGCATTTTTACTCAGGGAAGATAACACGTAATTTTTTACTTCTGGTTTTTGGTTGACAGAAGCACAAGTACCTGAAGTGCTCCAGAAGATCACATGCTCAGCCTAATCAGAAGTGGGAGTGCTTAAGAGCTCCAACAACTAGCTGTAGCCCACCTTACAGAATCAGGGAGAACTTACAGATGAGAGAGGACATGTGAACTCCAGCCCTGGAATTTCTGAATTTTCAGCTCCCACAGACAGCAAAATCTCAGGGGGATCAAAAGTGAGGGGTCTTATATTCATCATCCCATCACTAAAACCTTCCAAGGCCAAAAAATGTGATAGCGCTAAGAAGAGAACTCAGAGCAAGAAGTATGAGGTAAGAAGCAGTGCAGAATTCTCCAAAAGAACAGCAAGTCTGAGTCAGCTAGTCTGAGAACATTAACATATAGTAAAAGAAGTAAGGGAACACCTGTTTTTATATCTAGCTTAGCTTAATTTGGATATAAAATCAGACCTGCTTTTCCAAATTAGAAGTCTGGTTGAGCTACTGTGAACCAGGTGTGTGTTTAAATGAAAAAATCTGATTCTCACAGAGGTTAAGAGCAGCTCTGCACACCACAGTAGTGAAGGAGACCTCAGATTGGTAACACCTCTATTTACTGATTGTTAAACACAGTGCAAGGTAGGAGTGCAAATCAATATGAAAGTATTTCTTCCTTTCTATACTTGAGATAAAGTGAACAGTGAACCTTACTGTCCTTCCACATTTATGCCAATATCCTTACCTAAAGCCAGTTTCCATTTTATGCCAATAAAAAAGGCCCTTAATTTCCCATTCAGAGCTTCTTGCCCGAGTTCTTGGTGAAACAAATGAATTAGCTTTGTTTAATTATTGATATTAAAATTGTTGAATCAGTATCTAAAAGAAAGGACTAAGATCTGCAGTGTACAGAAGAATCTGTAGCAGGAAATCTCTCCCCCATTATGTATATTAGCATCCACAGCTGGGTCAGCAGATGGATGTGTGCTTACAAGCTTGAAGGCGTTCTTCCCCATAAAATATTTGTTGAATAAAAAAAATGTTTAAAGCAGGGTGGGCCTTACTGGAACAGATGAAAATAGACACTCTTCCTTATTGCTTTTTAAAGTATAGCTTTACCTATGTGTCCTGCATTCAGGCAACAGCTCCCACATGCAAGGGCAGCTCCACTGCCATTCCTAAGCCTAGTAGTTTCTAAAGATGCTCTTAAAATCGTTTGCAACACTGACACAAATGGTTGTTTCCCTGCAGCAGGCACTTTCCTTGCATCAGGATTTAGGATTGCTGCTGAAAGTGCAAACTTCTCCTGTTGCAAAAAGTTAGTTATTGTTTTTTAATCTTGCTGATGTAAATCAGTGAATATGCTCACACCTCTGTACCTGGGGTAACTTGGAGTAGTCAGACTGACTGGATGTGTGGCCACAAGCAAGGCAAAACATGCCTGTCTGTACAATGTGTGCAGAGCATTAGGTGACACACCACATGCCGTCTAATGTAGCATGTGAAACTGCATAAAGATATGAGTCCAGCTATTTTGGGGATGTAGTGTCCCCACACTGACAGAGAGAAGTCCATGCAAGTACTGTAGGCTCCTTGCTGCTGCCTAATAGTCTCGTACACAATATAAGACCAAAACAATTATTGTCAGAAGAAACCCTCAGTCCGTAATTGGGGAGTTCACTTTCATCTCATACAGGTCAGGTAGCTTGTCTGATTAAAGAGCCGGATGCCCCTTTGAGGTGTCTGGCTTTGGGGAACTTGACAGCATAATTATCAGGGATGAGCAAACAGGTTTTGCCTAATTTTGAACCCACTTAAATGACCTAATTTTGAAATTTAGCCCTGAATTTACAACTTACTGAATGTACAGTGGCTATGTAATTACACTGTAATTATGCATTTCCATACTTGCCATAACATCAGAAGGACTAATTACACTGGGTGAAATATCTCTCCTGACTTGCACTGACTAGTAGTTAAGTACATTGATCCTATTGGTTCACTCACTGTGAATGAAAGTAAAAGTACTGGAAACCAGCACATCTGAATATGGCCTGAGTTAGGAAACAGGTGATCCTGCTCTGGCAGGGAGATTGGATTAGATGGTCCTTTGAGGTCCCTTCCAATCCATAATGTTCTGTGATTCTGTGAATAATGTGGATGAGAAAATGACTCACTGGATACAGCTTGAGACATTTGCCCACTATTTATTTCAGGTATTCGTAGCCGTTGCTTTAATGAAGGGCTTGGTTCAGAACCCTTAGTACACAGGTTATTTACTTCCCCGGATTGCACTTCAGTACTGGGAGGAAATGGGTCATGAGTATGAATGTTCACGTAATTGCTAACTGCACTGAAATGTATTTTTCTTTACTGTCTTTTACTGGAAAAGTTAGTTTGTCTTTTTATGAGTCCATTTTCTCAGAGAAGAACTGTCTATTGAGTACAAGTTATTAACAATTACTCTTTATGGATAAAATAATTTGAAAAGCTGCTTCTTTTTAAGGGTTTCACTACAATATTACTTTTTAATGAGTTTTTTTAACTGACTAGTAACTTGTTGATATGTGCTGCTCCTCATTAATGTGTTATTCTCTTACCCATTAATATGTCTTTCTCCTAATGCGCACGTTGGTTGTGTTCATTTGATTTCTTCTGCAGACAACTGTCTCAGAAAGCGACACATATCCACAGCACAAAACAGCATGTGAAAATATCTATTACAGAAAGAAATGTCACTACATTAGACTTTCAGTGCCAATATGCTCTAGACCCGAAGGAATATTTCTGATTGGTAGAAACAGGTTTTTTACGTCTCAGAAAACACTTTGGTCCTTGTGCTGCAGAGGGTCATAGCAAGGGGAAGATTCTCATCTTGGTAGAAAACAGAGCAATCTAAAAGACTTTTTGCCTCTTCCATCAGCAAACAGATTTGTTGACACTGTGGCTCAAAACTGTGCCATTCCTAGCCAAGATGTCATCAGGAAAACTGTGTCAGCTTCTGGTTATGAGACAGAGAAACGAAGGGGAGGGAGGTATAGAAGAGCCAGAGATGGGATGGAAGTGCAGTCATCAGGAATGAGGTAGGAACATCAAGCCATGTTCTGAATTCAGAAGAACAGGACCTCACACTCAGGTCTTCCATGACCCTAATGAGTTCTTTACTCTTGGGCTATTGAGCCATCAATGGTCTCAACTTATGGAGCTTCTGAGCTTTGTTTACAAGATTAGATATTTATCAGCTGAAAGAAGATGACAGTAAAACCTTGGATTAATGTTTCTGTATGTCACAGGTCTGCACATGCACATTTCTCATCTCACACAAGTGCTCTGTGGTTGCTGTTAACCATTAGGCAAAGTAAATTCCATCAAACTTACACATAAGACCTGAAGGAAAGCTCTACTTTCTCCCTAGGAGAAAAAGTGACCACCGGAAGGCCATATTCTCTAAACTGGGCTGAGAGTTGGGAAGCATTGCTACATTGAAGAAGAGGAGCTGTGGTGGGAAGTGGGCCACTTCCTTTGCAGTGTGTGTCTTGCTGTGCAGCTTACATGGCGGCTGTGAGGGATCTCTGTTGATGTTAACAGTAGTTCCAGGACCTCCTGCAATACTCCAGTGGTTATTACAGACCTTTGCCTCCTTCCCTGGAAAGGCTGAGAGGTGAGGTCTTGCCCCCAGATTCCATGTCATTGGTCAAATGGTTGAGTAAGAGAAACCTTGTCCTTCAATCCCCATTTTCAATATAGAAGCTCACAATCACTTGCAAGTTGTTTGCTATAGAAAGATTACTATTCCACCCGTAGAACGCTGCACATTTACCTGCTACCACCTGCATAGCTGCCACTGGCCAACAGCAGAGTTGAAGGCTAGCCACAGGACTTGCCCTTTCTTTTTGTTACCCCAAGCCTCATGTGGTCTGGAGGACAGAATTCATGATGATCTACCAGTGAGAACCATGTGCAGCTGATGGGTTTACAGTGACAGAGGCCAAGAGGTGCTCTGAGAACCTCTCTGTCATAGACCTTTGGTCATGGCAATCTGAAACTCTCTATTGCACGCTCCTCTTTTGCTGCTGAATGAAAGGAGCCTGAGGAATCATTAGTATCCTTCCATCACTTCCTCATTAGTTCTTAGATAGTGTTTTAATGACAGCTTGAGAGGCTCAGCATCCTGCCCTCTTACTATTTATGATCCCCACAGTGCTAATGTGCACTTAATGAGAAATTCTTGTCTTGCTTGTAAATCCTGTAGCCGGCATTCAATTTATTGACAGATGTTTGCTTGGGCCTCTTTAAAATTACTTCATAAATCTTCCAGGATAAAAGGCCTCAAGTTTGGTTATTAAGACAGGCCCTTGTTGACAGTTTCATATTTAACTGTTTGGAACTGGACTGTCAGGGCTGTAATGGAGTGCACGGCGGAGGGTTTGCATTCTTCGGGCTCATTTACCATGTTTTCTGCACCTATCAGGTTTTTTCTTTTTGAAGTGTGTTGACTGTCCCTTATAATCCCTTTAGTTAACTTCTCTGTGACCTCTTTGTGCACCGCACTTACTCATTTAGCATATCAGCGTGTCAGCTGTGATGAAGTGTTTATGCTGATATGAGCTGAGGGCTGAGCAAGCGCTACATGCCAGAGCCTACTGGATGTAATGCTGATACGAACTGAGGGCTGAGCTAGCACTTCATGCTGAAGCCTACTGGACATTTCACAGAAAGCCAGAAGTTCGCCGCCTCCTTCTTCCACCCTCACGTTTTATTATTTTCTCCAGCTCAGTCTGGGG
Organism: Rhinopomastus cyanomelas; assembly: GCA_013400115.1. Classification (NCBI taxonomy): domain Eukaryota; kingdom Metazoa; phylum Chordata; class Aves; order Bucerotiformes; family Rhinopomastidae; genus Rhinopomastus; species Rhinopomastus cyanomelas. Next base: position 1,137,347 of record VXBP01008606.1, read on the forward strand.
CCGTGTTTTGTAAAACCTGGTAGAGGGCTGTTCCCAGCAAGTCAGGGCAACTGGGATTTGGAAAGAAAACCCCGTGGCCCTTGAAATGTGTCCTGGAATCATTTCTTTCGCTATGTGAGCTCCAGCGTGCGCTGAAGGCTGTAATCGCATCTGTAGGTATCAGTGCACTGCGCCTCTAATCCCTCAGACCTGCTTTTAGCTGAGGAGCTGCTGTTGACTCTGCAGCTCTGATGGCCACAGGTTACTCCGAGGAACAGGGACCTGGTGATAGGTTTCCACTTCCTCTCTTGGCTGTTTGAAATCTCACAGAGCTTTTAAAAATGAACCGTCGAGTGACATTAGAGAGGTCTGGTCCAAACGCGGTAGCATTTAGAGTGTGCAGCGGCAGCATTTTGGGTCATTATTTTAACCGAGAGGCTCTTTTTGTCCTCGCAACGAGCAGAAAAGATTAAAAATTCAGTGAGCTGCTGGAAGAGTGGGATAATTCAAATAGCTATTAAACTCATGACATCAGCCAAATTCACTCCACTTAAGTCCGTCAGAAAACATTCCGATCAGACATCGGACGGTAATGAGCATCTCAGCTAAAAATAAAATGTTTGGGCTTTTTTTTTGCTTACTTGGTGGTGCCATGTTGTATTACATTGCTGGAGTAGTGTCACATCACATCGTGTTACTCTTGTGGGATCCTCTGCTGACGTGACATAATGCTTTTTATACTTAGAAAAATATTTCTGATTGAATACTTGCCATCCCATTGCTTTTGATTAGCCATTAGGTCCAGCGAAACCCTCACATATGTGCATTAATTCACCTGAACAAGAAGCTGTCTGCAAGCGGATCGAGCTAATTCCCCACATCTTTGTGAGCATAGGGAGATCGAACTTTACCAGCCTTAAAAGTTCAGGTCCAGCTAGTGTTCACCTGAGGAGCTAACTGAGGCCACCTGAGGAGCTAACTGAGCCATGAACAGTCCCACCGGGGTCCTAGCTTTGATAAACACAACATGCCTGTGTGGTTCTTCCTGAACAGGAGCCAGAGAAGCCTCTCTGGCAGAGCTCAGAACCCACAGTATGTTTCTGCATTCTTATCTTGCAGTTCAGATGAATTTAAAGCCATATTAAGCAGGAAAGCCTCAAGGAAAGGATACCAAAGGCAGAAGGCCCTCAGATATGGCACTATAGAGAAAGGGGGAGGGGGGGGGAAATCTGTCGAAGTAACTTTTTTGGGTTTTGTAGCACATCTAACACCAGCGAATGCTAAAAGGCTCAGCAGGCACTAACCAGATTGTGAACACAACCAACATAAGAGGTTAGATGCTGCTTCAAATTTAAAATAGCACTATTTGTGTGAGTTACTCCATCCTCTTGAAACTTCTGCGAGGAACAGAAATGTAAGATCCTGGTGCCAGCAGCTCTGTTTGGTCATTTATGGGTTGTGTAAGTGAATAAAGCTAGGATGACACTGATTGGCACAAGGAGGAGCCTGAAAGCCCACACAGCTGCAACCAGCATCTTCACTCTGATTAAACGCGGAGTTGCCACCATCAGATCCCACAGCAGCTGCAAGTACCGAGATTGAAGGGGAAGGAAGCAAAGAGAAGCACAATTAGTTGGGATAAAGAGGTCTGGGAACAACAGAAGGAGCAGCCAGGCACCCCACGTTCACGCCGTTTGTCATCTATTTTGATAGCTAATGTCACGTACTGGCAGGTGTAATGGATGACAGCAAACACATTTCACTGAACGTCTTTGTCCCAACACGCTGCGAGGGACGTGTGAAGAAATCACTGTTTTGCAAAATTTCGATACCTGTGAAGTCTCCTTATTAATAACTTGCTACTGCTCCCAGCTGGATTCGGTGGTATAATCCCTGTTGGGTTGGAGAGGAACAGGCTTGCACCCTGAAGGTTTTGTGCTTCGCTGTTACTTCAAGAACAGATTTGCCAAAGAAATGCTCAGAGGAGAGAACAGAGTGTTCCAGCACACACAGGTAGAAGCTGGTATTTCAAACCGAGCACACTGGGCAATCTTTGCTCATGATTCATCAGTCAAAACACGTCAATTTTATCCCAGAACAGCTAAAAAAAAAAGCTGCAACTACTTGACAAGTACATTTTTGGTGCGGGTCCCAGTTCTTCTCCAGTTGGCCCATTGGCTTGTCTGTCAGCATCTCTAGCACATTGCAGAAAATTAACCCTGCAGCATGTTCAGTTTGCTGTTGTCCTGTTTTTCCTTGAGTGACTCCATTACTCAAGATTCTCAAAGGTAAAAAGAGCAATCTGGCACCAAATTCTCACTAGAAGTCAATGACAAGTGGACATCTAAATTTCCTAAGTGCTTATAAAAAAAAAAATCTTCCCTTCCCAACCAGTACTGCCTTTTGGGTTTGCTTCATACTCTGCTTTAAGGCTCCACCTGATCATCTTTCACTTTGCAGGCTGGTGAATTTTATCTACTGGCTCAGGATCTCTGGTTTCCCTCTCTCTGGAACGTAATATCTCTTAATTTTCATTACAAATTTCAGACTTTTGCTACATGGGGTTATAATTCTGCCTCAGCAGATTCACAGTTTTGATCGAAGCTTAAAATACACTTGGCTAGATCTATCCTGATGCAACAATATTGACATTACAGAATGTTTTTTCTTGGCATTATCCTAGTTATTCTTTTTTTCCTAATGTACAGTGCTCTGCTCTGCAGCGTGTTTGCAGGATGTTCTCCAGCGCTTGCAGAAAGCCCTTGTTAAATTTACAGAGCGGTTATGTGTTCCCTCCTGAAGGATATTTTAATTTTCTCTCTTAATGGAGAAGGATAGCAGCGGAAATTCTACTTGCGAGTTATCTTTCTTAGTGAAAAACTGCATCTGTTTCGAACTGAGAAGTGGCTGTGGAAGCCAGAAAGTCGCGCTCAGCTGTATCCTCAGGAAACAGAATAAGAAAAGAAACTTTGCCCCAGGTGCTCCAATTCAATCTAAGTCCAAGTTTTGCTATGAAGCCATGTTTCTTCTGAACCGGAATGAACAGATTGCAAAGCGTGGCCAGACTGCAGTGTGAACAATAGATGGACCCGTGTAGAGCATTCGGTCAGACACTTGGTGTTTCCTGCAGTTCAATGTCCTTCGTCTCTGCTGTTCCTGTCCACATCTCGTTGTGGTATAGAAGGGGTTTGCAGTTAACTGCTTGCAGGTTAAGGTCACAGGCCACACAGGCTGGCACTAGCCTCTGTCACTGATGCCTGCTGGGAGGTTGCATCATTAGAGCTAACGGTGTTTGGTCCTGCTCGGTACAGACACAACTGTACATCATCATCTCTTCCATCTCACGTTTTACACAGAAGCTGGTATTGCTGCCCCATTTGTCGTGTAAGAGATACATAAAAACTAAGGCAGATCTTGGTCTTTACTTAAAATTGACAGTGCCCCAACAGGTCCCCACCATTCTGTTCCTTTCATTTTCTCCAGTTGGAAGAGCACAGGTCTATAGGCCAAGTAATTTCACTACATCACATCTTTAATTGGTACTCTTTGGTGTGACCATTCCTTCTCCTATATCCTATCTCCTATATCCTAATCTGGGTTTTGCATCTCAAATCCACTGACATCATAGGTGGACTTGATAGGTTGCCACTGACATCATAGGTAACTTGATAGGTTGCCACTGACATCAGAGGTGGACTTGATAGGTTGAGCTGCCTGATTATCACTCCCCTTCAGCTTTCAATAAGAATCGTATTCTTAATTCATAGAAAGACAAAAATCTGTCCATGCAATGGAAACTTCCTGTGATCTATGTGGGCTACCACTGATGGATGATGAAGGGCTTGATATGAATACCTTGAATATGTATAACCCTGAGCTGTCCATGTTCTAGGGTTAGCAGTCATTCAGTTCATTTTACACATTACAGCATATTGACTTAACATAGAACACAAAACCGTACTGGAGCACTTAGAGTAGCCTAGACCGTGTTGGAAAACCTGAGGAATTGGCCCCACAGTTCTCCCTAGGCTATTGCTACAGATAGTCAGCATCTAAAGTGTGATGGAATGCCCTTTGTTAACTTTGCCTGCACACTCTGTTGTATTTCACATCACTTTGGACTCCTGATTAGCTTTTTGTACACACAAACGTACGCATCAAATTCAATAAATGTGCGGGGAAGGCAGCATTATCACCCAGCTCCTTTTGAAAAGGCAGCCTCGAGGGATGTATTTTCATTGCAGCATGTGGAGATTTTGTCACATGACATTCGTTAATCTTTTCAGAAGCCCTACAGCTGAATCACAGGCAATGCTCTATAAATGTTCCCCTGCCCTTCCAGCATGGGCACAAAGAGAAGCCAAAATTCTTCTGTGGGTCTGACTTTGCTACCTGTGCTCTGCGGAGCTGTGTTTGCCCACGAGACATTGGGTAAACACAATGATTTTGTAAATAAGGACAAGTTCTGCGACTGAGGGCGGAAGAATGGCTCGTTTGCCTTATCTGTGTCTCAGGGGATGATGGCATTGTGTTTGCTCTGCAACAAAATCCGGAAAAGCTTTGTGAGACAGTCACACAGGAGGCGAGCGTCCCGGAGATGGCTGTGCAGAGCAAGGATGGGTTTTACACGCACACTGGTGGTAGTGAGGTGTTTGTAAAAATCACACAGAATCACTCTGATTGGAAAAGACCCCTGGGATCATCGAGTCCAACCATCTACCCTACCTTACAAGTTCACCCCTAAATCAGATCCCTCAACACCTCATTCGAATCATCTCTAAACACATCCAGGGATGGTGACTCAACCATGTCCCTGGGAAACCCATTCCAGTGCCTGACCACCCTTAGAATGTCCTGACATAGGGATTAGGAAAGACTGTCATTCGTCTGTGTGCACAGTCCTGCTTCCTTCACTCCACGAGCACTCCCAAAGAGATTTTGCTTTTCCCATGGCTGCTAAATATTCTTTAATTGCCCAACCACCACTTGGACTCCCTTTTCCTCTCTGGCTGCTCTGTAAGAGGAGAGTGGCAGGGACTTAATTCTCTTATCAAGAAGGGCATCACGGGGTAAAAAGTTCCGCGCAGTTTTTGTCAGAGCTCTGAGCTTATTGTCTGCCTGCCTGGCAGTGAGAAAGTGGCTGCACGTCTCAGGCAGCCTAAGTGATTTGCCTGCAAAAAAAACTTCCTTATGAAAACATGAGTGATTTTTAAAAGAAGCTTAAGAAAGACCTGTCTGACAGAAAATGGGTTTCGAGTTAAATTTCCCTGTTTCTCAAGCATTCTTAAAGCTGGGATTTTGGTTCTGTTCCATCCCTGAGAGAAATTAAATCAAATGTAATTGTGGATATGCCTAATCCAAACTCTGACCGCAGCCATGCAAAGTTGTCCAAGCTGATTTCCCAGGGCAGCTGGGTGCCAGTGTGGCTCTGGAGCCCAGGCGGCTGCCTGAAGCTGGTGCTGCTGGGGCATGTCACTGGTGTGACATAAGTGCAGGTATGTCTGGAGGAGCTGCAATTGCACCTTTGGGTTGCTGTTTAGACATACTTTGAGTCTTAAATTGCAAAGGCATTCAGACAGCCCTAAGTCTTTAAACTGCAGCTTGCTACTTGAAAACTACCAGTTCCTCCCCGCCTGCCTCCCTTCCTCCTCTAGTCAAGGGCCCCTGGAACAGCCTCATGACAGTGTCCTGGTCAGCTCTTTTCTGTTTTTAAAAAAAAAAAGAAGAAGCCCGACCAAAAAACCAACAAACTTGATTTCCTGTTCTGGTGAGCCATATATCACTGACGCTCCCATCTGTGCCGTTTGTCTGTGACAGAATGACAGGTGTCATTTATCATTGGAGCTTGAGGAAGCTGTGGGAAGAGGGATTGAAATTTTTTCTGGAAGCAGTCAGTGTCTACAGACTGCCAGATCATTAAAAAGGGGGCTTTCCAAAGAAAGCTGTGTGTAATGTGATTGCACTTACTGTCAATGACAGGCTGAGAGAAAGAAGAAACATCAAAAAAAAGAGGAAGGAGGTGGGGGGGGAGGATCGAAAAGGGAGAGAAGCGAAGTTTCTGCCAGGGGCATTTAAAGCTACAGCACAACAAATGCAGGAATCTTTTTTTGGTTTGGTTTCAATATCTGCATACTAAGTAAGGCCTTTGGAGAGTTTAGCTCGGCTCCGAGTGCCAATAAGGAAACCAAAACAGGAAACTCCTTTAACAGCACTTATTCGCATCACATATTATTTAGGGCACTGTAACAGAGTTTGTACTTTAAGGAGTGTGTCTTAAAGCACAATGACTTAAGGCTGGAATGGGAGCTAGCAGAGACAGGAAAGCCTATTTGGACTGCAGCTGAAGCTCCTAATAAATCAAAGGGCAGAACTAAGACCAGATACGAGGCCCTTTTTCAGAAAAGAGACATTTACAACGTCCTGTTTGCATAAGGACATTCAGGAAAAGCGGCGCAATATCTTTATTTCCTAGGCAGCACCACCTAGGCAGGCTGCGCTTGGGAATTTGAGCTAAACCTTTTTTTTTCTTCTTATGGTGAAGAAGGCTTCTCACACTTCCTATTACAGCAAATTGTCCTCCTACTTGAGATACACGAAACCAAAAATAAGGCTGTGTGTGCTTATTGGGGGAAAGAGTGCAAGAGATGCACTGTAAAACAAAGATGAGATGTAAGCTAAATGTTTTAGCGACAGAAAGAAACTGAGAGAGAGAAAATAGTCTCTCTGTTCCTCCGATGCTTTTTGTGGTCTCCCTAGGTTAGCTCAGGATGCCTGTCCTGCGCACTGCTGAGCAGGCTGCTTCTGCAGGAGCTTCGTCGTGCAGCCACGCAGTAACTTGTATGATGTAGGGAGGCTGGGGCTTGCGAAGGGAACTTGGTCACACGTGTGAGGGTAATGCTGGGTAGCCTGGGATAAGTCATTTCAGGCCTTACTTCAGGGAGAATGTGTGGCTGTAAGACACCCCAGCATGAGGCTCGGTGAGTTACAAAGCTGAGCGCCAGCTACGTAGGCGCCTCTAACTACATTAATAACTGAAGGATTCAACACCAGATGAGTGAGTGCGGTGTGACTCTGGTTTAGAGAGATGACCCAGAGCATGAACATTCTCCTCTGGGCTCTCTTTAGAGTGATAGATTTTTGGAGAAAGACAATACAGAAAAAAACCCCCAAACAAACAGGACTTTTCACAGTCCCTTTCCCAGGGTGTGTAAGGAGAAGGGAAAATCATCTGCCACTCTTCTGCCACCAAGCGTGTCTTTGTAAGTACAAGTTGAATCCAGCTGTGCAGTATAAAAGCAGGATCTATTTTATAATTGATGTTCTCCTATGGAAGTTTGCTCAGTTCCCACCTGTGTCATAGAGTCTGTGACCTTTGGAAAGTCATCTGAATCCCCCACATTTTCAGCTTCTGCTCTTTAATTTCTCCTGCTCAAATTTGGAAGTCTTTAAGATAGAACCGTCTTGTAACACCTTGAATGAATAGGATGTCCTGCTCTTGGCTTATGTTTGTTCCTGCAGCTGCTATACAGATACTACAACTTACATGGCTATGAAAATTACTGTTCTGTCTTATACTTAACATTTAATTAATATATAATGTCTTATACTTAATATTTAATTAATATATAGCAGTCACATGTATTTACATAGGAGCTTATTGATTTACCCCAACTGTACGGCTTGGTCTAGGTGGTCTTGCTCTGGCAGGGAGATTGGACTAGATGATCTTTTGAGATCCCTTCCAATCCCTAGTGTTCTGTGATTCTGTGATTTGCCTCTGTGGAGAGCTTCCCTCTGAAGTCAGAACAATCAAATAGAGACCTAATGACTGAACATATGTAAGTGATGATGTGGTTCAGTTGGATGTTGCTGTTGTTACATGTGTTCCCATGTAAGTTTGTTTGTACACTCTTACCCAAGTGTTAAATGCCATTATATCATTGTCATCATCACCGAACTCAGCACCCTGCTTTTCTGGCATTGGAACTGCAGAGCATGTGTGCAACATGGATATACATGTAGGTCTGTGCTCGCATACACACACATACAGTTATTTATGCAGCAGGTTCTATAAGATTTTTCCTAGGTTAAGACAAATAATTTTTGCCTGGCATTTCATTTTTGACATGTTGGACTGTAGCTGTGTGTGCTCTCCTATGTGAGGGAGAATGGGTCAAAAATGCTTTAAATGTCACATCCCTGGTGCAAAACAGATAGCCCTGTTTCCAGCAGTGACACGAAGAAAGCAGAATATAAAATCAGACCTCAAAGTCATCTATATGGTTCTGCTGACATTTCTTTCTGTGGGGTGACAGAGGCTGTCCCTGTCATTCTCAGCAGACTACACCTGTACTGCTTCTGTACCACTCAGGTTTGTCTGTGGCTGAAAGTTTACCCAGAAACACTTCCTCCAGGTCCATTGACAGATAAGAACGTAGCATGACACACCATAGACACACATGTCTCAAGGGACACCACAAGTGGCAACAGCTATCAGCTTCATAGTTTGGGATGTTTGCAGTAGAATTTGTGTCCAAGACTTTCAGTTCAATAAGAAAATGAGTTAAATGATTGCAGGTGTTGTTTTGCTTGGACAAAGGAACTGCTGTTCGCAGAGATAAGATTTTGCCTTCTGGACAAGCAGTTACAATAGTGAGATCTGGTTAAATACTTCTCAGCACAGCTATTTTTTGAGACTAAACACCATGGTCTTTACTCAGCCACCCCTACTGCTAGTTCTGCTTTGCATGTGGAAGGAACAGTTAGAGATCACAAAATGCAGACCAATGTGCACAGCAAAGGCTTCATTAGGCTAACGGGGAATTAAAAGAACCAAGGTATAAATTACTGTTGGGAAAAGACAGAAAATAGAGACTGAAATGAAAAGGGGATTCAACCCCAGATTGCAGATGTTTGTGGGGCTGGAAACATTCCACCTCAGTCAGTCTCGGCAGCTCACGGGCCATTGTCACCAGAGCGTGTCACAGCCTAAGGCTGGCTCAGCTCCAGCCTCATTCACAAACCCTCGGGAAGTTCATACCAGTGTGCAAAGACCTTTTGGAAAGACTCAGTGGGGAAATGTGGTTGTGTGGAGGCTGACTTGCAAGTCAAATGTGTGCTTCTGAATCGCTGTGGACCCTGTACCACCTTGATCAGAGATGTTTTCATGTCTCATTATAACCTGACTGGTTTTTAAAATCCATCACTCTTCTTGAATTTTCTATGTAGAAAAGAAGTTCTCTGCACTTGTCCTACTGGTAGCACCTGGAGGTTTATTTAGACTGTCAGCAGTTATCCTCTAGTTACAGACTTCTTCAATAATATGTATGCTCAGCATTATCTGAACAAACCTGAGCCTAATACTTATACAACCTTAATACTAGTTGGAACACAATCCTGCAGGTAAATATTCCCTTTTTGAGACCAAGTATTTCTCTGTTTGTAATCTGTTAGTAATATGTTGGTGTTGCAAAGGACATTGGATTTGTGGCAGCGGACTGGACTAGATGATCTTTTAAGATCCCTTCCAGTCCCTAATATTCTGTGATCCTGTGGTTTGATTCCCATTAGATTCCAAGAATTATACAAACTGAGACCATAGAAATCTTATTTTGTTGTTAAGACTCTGGACTACTTGTGTTTATAAAATTAGCAGTTCAAAAAAAAAAAAAGGATAAAAATTGGAATCTATTTTATAAGTAGTGGCATCCAAACACACGACAGGATTTCTTATGCCTCCTCTGTTTTGATCTGCTGCTGAGTGTATTTTTAACAAGACTGATTCTTATCCTGATGAGGAAAGGCTGAGGGAGCTGGGTCTCTTGAGCTTGGAGAAAAGGAGACTGAGGGGTGACCTCATGAATGTTTATAAATATGTGAAGGGTTGGTGTCAGGAGGATGGAGCCAGGCTCTGCTCAGTGTCATCCAGTGATAGAACAAGGGACAATAGGTGCAAGCTGGAACACGGGCGGTTCCACATAAATATGAGAAGGAACTTCTTCACAGTGAGGATGGCAGAGTGCTCGAATGGGCTGCCCAGGGGGGCTTATGAAGTCTCCCTCTCTGGAGACGTTTAAAACCCACCTGGATATGTTCCTGTGTGATTTGGTCTAGGGGATCCTGCTGTGTCTGGGTGATTGGTCTCGATGATCTTTCAAAGTCCCTTCCAATCCCTAATGTTGTGTGATTCTGTGATTTAAAATTAGAAGGAATTATTCTATCATGTGTGATAGTCTCCTGAATTGTGGTCTTTAGTTAACTTCTGTCAACGAGAGAAAATGATTTAAACTGTAGAGGGGAAAGAGGGGAATCCATCAATATGTACTTTTTTCCCCAAAGATTAAATAAAAGTTTGTGCATGTATTTACATTTTCCTTCCGTCGTATATACTGTACAGTTATATTTGGAACGAGTCTTCAGAAAAGCTGCAGAAGAGTTAATGAGACTAGGATGTTTGTACAATTCTGTAAATATTGTTTTTATTTCTGGGAGCAGAAATTATAGATCTTGATTCTTTTTTTCTGAGCTAGCCGGCTCACTTGGACTCACATTTAGGTTAAACCTCTGGCAAGCACTCAAGGAGCAGGGAAACCAGCTGAGGATCTGGTTCAGTGGGTGAGATCCAAGAAAGCTCTTAGATGCTGAATGTGCAGCTGACATGGATTTTAGGAGCCTGAGCCTCTGGGTGAGGGAGGAGAGGGGACATTATGCTGCTGTGCATGTCCACAGCTACCAGGAGCTGAAGCTGTAATTAATATGTCCTTCCATAGTCCACAGAGGGTTTGTATGTGGACCTCACTGTGTTCCCCAAGAGCCAGACTTGTTCGCTCATGGTACTGCTAGTGCGCAGGGATGTCAGAGTCCAACGTAAAGCCAGTGTGTGTCCCGGGTGTCTAGGATATTCTTTTTCCAAGACACTGCCTGCCTCGTAAGAGAGCATCTGCGATGGTGTTTTGCTCACTCTCTCATTCTCTCTTTTTGCTTAAACTCTGTAGGGCAGATGTAAAGGTCAACTCCAGAGATCTTTCTGGGTGCAGTCAGGGGAGATGCAATTCACGGTTTCATAAAGTCCGTTGGCATTGACTTGACTCAAAGTTTTTGAGAAGAAACTTACATCTTGTTTAGAGCCTCTGTTATTTGCCTTGAAATGATTGTATTTCAAGTTTCATCCTAAAGCAGCTTAGGAATGCTGATAGGTATATTGGGAAGACAAGACACGAAATACACAATCCGTGCTGCCTCTCTGTGTAACTGTGAAATGCATCTTGTTCACCTTTATCTTTGTCACGGGATGATTGACACATAATATCTCAGCTTGACACCTTGATGTTGGAGATCAGAGTAATTTGTTTCAACCTGCATGCTAAACCCTCAAGGTTAGATATTCCTAAAGTATAAACATAAAGGATGGATTACTGCTCTCGTTGCCTAGTTTGTAGTCTGTTCTTACTGGCACACTGCTAGCACCCCGTCGCAAAATAGCTGATTTCTTCCTGTAAGTGATGTCTGTGTCCGTTGTAACTGTGCACCTCTCCCTGACTGTAACACTGAGCTATTCCCAGGTTGTTCAGTAGTGTTTTGAGGTTGTCAAAGTAAACTAATGTCCTGGTTTTGCTGGGACAGAGCCCCAGCCAGTCGTGGGGTGCAGCCCATGAGCAGTTTGGAGTCAGAGCAGCTGCCCTGAGTTACCTACAGGTGGATCCCATTCCATAAACCTCACCCTCAGCATAAAGGGGGGAGTTTGGCAAGGGTTAGCTTCTTCTTGTGTCTCTCTATCCCTGGAGGTACTTGTTTGCCATTCTACTTCTGTCTACTCCTGAAGACTGCCTCCCTATTTACCGTGACTCTGGTATGTTTGCTGGGCTGAGTATAACATTGTGTTCTTCATGTTAGCTTTGGTATAAGTTTAGCTGTTTTCATTTCAGTCTGTGGGTCTTCTCTGCTGGGAAGGGATCTGCTATAGTATCACCACAGATATGGGCTAAATGTAGACAACCAGCTATATCCATGAGCTGCTGCGTGCTTTGTGATGTACAGTATAGACTGGGACACTGGTTGGGTAGGAGATAAATCACATTGTCAGGCTGAAAAGAAGAGCTCCAGTGCTCCTTTTTATTTTGTTGCAGCACATTGTTCCTTTATTCTTCATCTTTACACGTTGTGAAGTGTACCTAAATAAATCATTCTGGTGATTGGAAAATGACATAGAACATCCTCCTGTATTGACTGGGCTTTATACTTTATTTAGTGATACTTCTGGTCTCCTTCCAGCAGTCCTAGGAAGCTTTGGAAGGTATCGAGGAGGTTGGAGGAGAGTTTATAAAGCTGACATCCTGTTTCACACAGGCTCTCTCACACAAACACCCCCACACAGCCTCAGCACCTTGGCACTGAAGTCCAGGCCAGACCTTGCCAACTGTTGTGGAGATTAGTCTCACTACAGTCCATCCACGTTCTGTTAGGCTTCTCAGTGACATTCTCTGACACTGACAAACCTTTTGTGTCTCAGGCTGTAAAAGCTTTTACTGTTTTCCTTGTTTACGTACATCCTATTTAATAGTGAAGCCTGCTTTTAATCAAAGTCACTGGTCTGAGGTGGATCAGCTCTGGGGGTGCTGCTGCCGTACTGTCTGGTAACCATTTCACCAGCATAACACTCTGTGTTGGTCAGGATCAGGGGTAAACTGGGAGTCTAGTGGGACAGACTCTATGTAGATGCTACTGTGTGTGTCTGAGACTGCATGGAGCGTCCTGTTCCTGATTCTGGGGTACACATCACTTATGGCCCACTTCTCCCTTTATGGTATTTCTCTGATGTTAAAATTTGAGAACTCTGCCTTGGCTGGGAAGGAGGGCTGGACTTGTGAAACCAAGGTCGCTGGCAAGTACAGCAGTGTTATTTACAGTTATCTTTTTGGCAGTTTTCTAGTGCCCTTTCAGATCTGAAGCAGAGAGTTCTCAGAGTTTCTCTTTCCTTTCCTGCAATGCCCCAGCTCGCACCTATGGGAATGAGGTTTCTGAATGAGGAAAGGAAGGTTTTCTATCAGTGTCCTCAGCCAACATGTCCTTGCTCTCTTACAGCTCTGCAGCATGAGTCTTGTTTTTCTCCAGCATGGGATAACATCACTAATGATTTGGGGGCTTCTGCTTGAGCGAGAGTGGGTTCATCTTTGATTTATTATGTAGTATCATTGAAATCCAACTAGTAGGAATCTGTTTAGAGAACTGTGTGTGGATCGTATGTGCGTATACAAATACCCGTGTCGTTGACCATTGCTTTACATATTGCTTCTTTATATGTTCCCAGTACTTCCTGTATGTCCCTGTACTTTGTTAGGCTCTGTTACCCACACAAACATAGCACACGTAGGTCAGAAGCCTCTTTACTGACACAACTACTTATATTGTGGTGTATAAACAAAATAATGCTGCAAACGATGTTTGCCCCATCCACCCACCTCCGCATTTCACCAGTGCTTAGCCAAATGCTCCAGGATCCTCCAGAGCTGAAGGTGCTATTTAAATGTAAATTATTATTTACAATATCTTTTGCTCTATATAAGTTTTTTGCAAGTTTCATCTCTACCCTCATTTGCAGCAGCAAATCCTTTCATGGTTATAATTTATATGCAAAGACCTCCCTTGTCCTATCACACATTTTCCAATATGTTTTGATGAAGTCTGAACAGTTCAAATTGAGCTCTGGCATTGTGAGGGTTTTTTTATTTCCTATCTTATTTACAGTAAGTTTTGTCATAGGTTAGGGCTTGCTTTTATATTCCAGGAAGAGACGATAGAGTGTGTGATTATGCAAGGTCTTTGTTATTTATATGTTCTGCATCCTGTGTGTGCTACTCTGCTGTTCGAGTGACATGCAGGATGCTACTTCAATTCTCATGACTGTGTATGATCATTAACAGCTACTGCACACAGTAAAAAAAAAAGGCAATTCAAAGAAGTGTGCATATAAATAAACATAAATGAGTGTGTAAAAGACAAGCTGGTTCCTTCCAAATATCTAGCTTATTTTAGGTGTTTAGTTTAAGGGAGGCATCCTCTGTGCTGTCTCTGCTCCAACTGGTACTTAAAAAAATTAACAATAAAAAAAAAATCACGGATTTTAGTAACATCTGCAGCTCTGTGGTGAGGATAAGATTCTTTTTCTTATATTTTCCCTTGGATTGCAATTGTGAGAAGAGCAGGCAAGGTCATAATGTATTGAGCACTGCCTTGCCATTTCTTTCTCACGTCTGAATTTCAGTCGGTTTTGGTTTGTGGCTTTGCTGAAACATTCAGCGTCTTCCTGGTTCCCTTCCAGTCAGCAGTACTAAGGACAACCCTCGCCCCCTTCTGTCCAGACTCTTGTCTAGGGCTTGTTTTCCATTGTTCTGTTCAGCATCTGCTCGTCATCCTGCCTGGGAAGAGAAGCAAGTTCTTATCTCAAAAACTTTATCCATCAGCTCACTGGCAGCTGTCACTACATTATCTAAACACCATAAGCAAGATTAAAGTGTATGCTCTCCTCTAAGAGCAAGTTCTTGTTCCTTCCCATTTCCATCTGATTTCTCAAGGTATGTGTAGACCAGCAGTGATCATTGTACCAGCAGAAAAACTGCTTAACTTCATTACTGAATACTACATTGATTTGCAAGCAAAAGACACACCATGGGGATATTTGGATGAAAAGCAGATGACTGTCAAGCCTGTTCAACTTGGAGAAGTTCTGAACTCTGCAGGCTGCTCCACACTTGTCCAAGCAGTTTTCACTCTTGCTTTCTCCTGTCCTACCTCTGCTCCTTGTGACCTAGGAAAGCGGTGAGCTCTCAGCCACCTTCCATTCCACTGACCCCAGCCCCCCTTTGCTTTTCCTCAGTCCTACCTTCAGTGCTGGGTCAGACTCTGGTGCACTGAGGCAGCCTGCTGCTCTTCCCTGGTTAAAGTACATTGAGTATTTATAAAACTGCTGGTGAAATCAACTAGTGCAGTCTGTGTTTCTTGGACAACCAAACTGAGATGAAATGCCTTTCACAGAAACTCAAGGTCTGTCTCTTTCTGCTGCACATAGGCCTGCGAATCTAACCATTTACTCATAATGCAGTTAGAGGAAAGGCAAGTGAAAACAAAGTCAGTGAGAAGGTGGATGAGCATTTGGATTAGCTCAAGTGTTGTGTCTAGACTAAAAGTGGAGTCCAAAAGAGTGCTGTGAAACAGGGCAAGTTCCTACAGGTGCACCCATGCCTGAGTGGGTTACTGAAGTAGCAGGGATTTGCATTCTCCAAGCAAAGATGGGGCCATGTGTGAGGGAATAGCAGAAAGATCTAGCATGTCAGTTCCAACTTTGATCATTAGAAATTGTGTCTTGGTTTGAGCCTGTATCTCAAGGGGGAACCTCTATTATTGAAGGTATTGTACTGTGCTGCTCTAGCCAAATTCAATTCTATGGACCATAGAATCACAGCACATTAGCAATTAGAAGGGACCTTGAAAGATCATCTACTCCAATCCCCCTGCCACAGCAGGATCTCTTAGATCAAGTTGCACAGGAACATATCCAGGTGGGTTTTAAACATCTCCAGAGGAGACTTCACAACCCCTCTGGGCAGCCTGTTCCAGTGCTCTGTCACCCTCACTGTGAGGAAGTCAGGATAGTTTATCCTTCCTTCTTATACTGGGCTCTTCTACCTGCATTATGCTTTGGGAGGTTCCTGTGTTTGGGTTTCACATTGTCTCAGCATAGGCATGTCATAGCTCAGGGAGGAATGATGACCTAATGATTGGTGTATGAGCTGTACACTCCAAAATACTGTGCAGAACACTGTCAGCTTTCTACCTGACACTGGACATGCTACTCAGCCCTCCCTATGTCCTTTATCCCTCTCTGTAAAAGAGGAATAATTCCATGCCTGCCTAGACTCGTTAGAAGGAGAACGGAGATGAACTGGGGGTCCTTGGTGTGACAATGACAGAGCCTTGTAAGGAGCAGCAGTGGATCTGACTTGCTGCCACTCCTGCGACCTACTGCAGAACTTCTTGGCAAAACAAAATTCATATAGAAAGGTAATAATAGCATCTAATGCTGCCTCTTGGGACTCCAATGTTTTTCAAATAAGGTAACTGCTGCCAAAAAAAAAAAAACCTAAACCAAAGCAACTTAAAAGGTTTTTGTTCCACCAAGAAAACCCCCAAAGAACTTGAGTGCTTGCAAGCAGCTAGTCATTTCTGACAGTGCTGGGCTTCTGCTGAGCATAGTGCAGCATTTGTAATATTCCTGCAAGTGCCTCTTTGATTGCCGCCTTCTTTTGCCTGACCTATACTTTCAGATAAGTGTTTTGCTTAGAAACTACGTAATAAATCACCTGTAGGAAACAGACATGTTCCTTTTCTATCGGGGACTAAATGTGAAAAATGGCTTAAAAGAAGCTAAGTGTAAATGATGGAGTTCTGTTACCACTGTTGGCTTTGCTGAAACAAAGTGAAGGTAACGTGCAGGAGGCATATCTCAGGGTCACTGCAGTCATATGTCAAGTGCCAGAATAGTGCTTCGTTTGGCAGAGATCAAAGAAAAGCTTTTTGTTATTTCTCTTTTGCATGTTGAGGCATTGAATAGGTTTTCCTGCTTTTTGTATTTGATAGAACTGTGCTATGGCCTCACTGTTCCTAGATGAGATCATCCGCTCCAGAATATGATTACGTCTCAGTACTTTAAAAAGTAAGCACTGAGCATGGTTTGACCAGCCTTCCCTGGGTCAGACCGCTGAAATTATTCTACCTTTATATAAATCCCAGCTGCTTTACACCTTTTTGTGGCTAAATTAATTGCAGTCTTGGGAGACAAAGGTCTCATGGTGGACAAGTGATGGCGTGTTTAAATGTGCCACAGTAAGTCTGCAAGGGGCTTGAAACTGAAAAAAAGTCTTTTTTTCCCCTTACAAGTCTGCAGGAGGGTAAATTGACTTCCAAAAGTAAAGGAACCAGAGAAATGCCTGTTTATCTTCTCTTTTCTGCCAATCAAAAAAGAGTAAAACAGGGGAGGTTTAGACTTGATATTAGGAACAATTTCTTCACAGAAGATGTAGTCAGGCACAGCAATAGGCTTCCCAGGGAGGGGGTTGAGTCACCACCCCTGGATGTGTTTAAAGATCATTTGGATGAGGTGTTAAGGGATCTGGTTTAGGGGTGAACTTGCAAGATAGGGTAGATGCTTGGACTCTATGATCTCAGGAGTCTTTTCCAACCAGAGTGACTCTGTGAAAACAAGTTTGATTGAAATAGCCAGTTATTGAAACACTCGCAGAGACAAATCTCAAAGTTATGTATGGGCTGCAGTGATGATATTTTTCAAGCCATGTTTTAGAATGTGCTATGAGGTGCTAGAGTTGTCTTTAATGCTACAGTTATCATATATTAAATAAACGCTAGTGTCTTCTCTTTCTGCATGTGCATAGAATCATAGAATCATTAGGGATTGGAAGGGACTTTGAAAGATCATCTAGTCCAATCCCCCCCACCACAGTAGGATGACCTAGACGAATCATAGAGTCATTATGGATTGGAAGGAACCTCTAAAGATCGTCTAGTCCAATCTGCCTGCAACATCAGGATCACCTAAACCAAGTCACACAGNACCTCCCATTCCACGCTCTCACCGCTCTCATCGTGAAGAACTTTCTCCTCACATCCATCCTAAATCTACCCATCTCCAACTTTGCTCCATTCCCCCTAGTCCTGTCGCTACCTGATATCCTAAAAAGCCCCTCCCCAGCCTTTTTGTATCCNTGGAACCTCTTATGTTCCAGCTTACAACCATTGCTCCTCATTCTATCACTGCATGACACCAAGAACAGCCCAAATAATAAGGGCTCCAGAACTGGGTGCAGTCCTCCTCCAGGGGGGGTCTCACCAGAGCAAAGTAGAGGGTGAGAATCACCTCCCTCGACCTGCTGGCCACACTTATCCTGATGCAGCCCAGGATCTGGTTTGCCTTCTGGACTGCAAGTGCACACTGCTGGCTCATGCTGAGCTTTTTGTCCACAAAGCATCTTACACTTAGAGACTTATTCTCCTTGTAGGGATGAGGTTCAGGTCTCATCAGGAGCAGAATCATTTCTCAGGAAGAATTGTCATGAAAGCAGTGACTGTGTTTCACGTTGGCCTGTAAACCCTGTGGGAAGGACAACCTTATGTGTCTCTCAGAGGACAGGGCCTCAAAACACACCACATCTCTTTGTGAGATTATTTACCACAACCTGAGCTGAGGAAAGGCGCATCCCTGAAGAATTATTCATAATGCTACGTGTAGTTTGTATCTTGCATTTTTTTTTTAAAGCTCATGAAATTAATGAGAAGTGACAAAAGAAAAGGAAATGAACTAACGATGTGGCTGAGGTCAAGCTTGAGGAACGAGCACGGCGGGTTAAAACACCAACACAGTAATGTAGGTGTGAGCAAATGAACCATCTAATAAATAATTAACAATTAATTTTCTTCTGTCTTTTATCTTTACCTCTTTTTTTTTTCCCCTCCTCTACTTTCCTACCCCGTGTTTCTGTTTTGCATTTTCCGTGTTCCTGCAATTAATTAAAAAACAAAATCAAAGTGCAGGGTTACAAAGTTCCAGAGCTGAAATCCTGCCAGAATGAAAAGTTCTGCTTCTCCGATCCTATTAGTTTGTGCTCATGTTGAGGGCTGGATGTGCATATTTTATAGAGCGTGTGCATGGCTCGGGAGCGGCTGCTCCTGCCAGGCAAGCGGCTCACAGTGCAGCCCTTCCACTTCTGAGCAAAGGCAGCTTTGTTTTATAAATCTCCAATGCAATGTACATGCAGTTGTGTGTCATGTTATATTGTCATATGACAAGACATGAACCACTGTAAGCCATCGGAATGCAGCACGATGCATTGTATGAGTTACACCTTGTCAGGTTTTTTGGCTTCAGAAAGGAGCTCTTTTCCCAAAGGTAGTAAGTGATGCTAGAGAAAAAATCCCCGTGTTACCTAGAAACTGACAGGTGCCCCTATTTTCTGACTATCCAAATTAAATTTAATCTGAGTGTGTCCCACACACCAAATCTAAATGTTGCTTTACTTTTTTGTCACTTCCCAGTTCTAACTGTAGTGGTCTGCTAATGTGATTAACTGTTTGCCTCAGGCAGTTAAGACTCTGCTTTGTCCAGCTGGACAACTGATGAGCTAAGCAAAGCTCCTCTGGCTAAGAAGGATCAGCATCTGAAACCTATAGAGTGGCCTGAGGAAGGCTGTAGTCTTGCAGGTAGTGAACAGGAGACTGTTATGTTGTCATTAAGCTAGAGAGATGTTGTCTGTCGTTGGTTTATTGTATACTGCCTTATAATAAACGCAGTAGTGTGTCATCACCTGCATGTCATACAGGCAAGCTGTGCATGGCACAGACCCCTGCAAGGGAAAAATGTTTGTTTCTGTGGATACTAGGGGGATGGGGCAAAAGCTAAGTGGGTTAAAGAGACATTGGTCTCTGCATTTCATTCAGCTCTTAATGGTTGTCTTGTGCCAGCTCACCATCCTCCTTTGTTGTCTAATGCCTTTGACAGTAGCTGAATTCCTGACAATGAATTCTTCACTGCACACAGCACCAGTTGCAAGGGCACCTTATGTGCCCCACTGCAGGTAACTATCCGTATAGTTACAGATTCACAGAGTCTGTCTGGTTGGAGAAGACCCCTGGGATCATTGAGTCCAACCATCTACCCTACCTTACAAGTTCACCCCCAAACCAGATACCTCAACACCTCATCCAAATGATCTTTAAACACATCCAAGGATGGCAACTCAACCAGCTCTCTGGGAAGAGTATTCCAGTGCCTGACTACCCCTTCTGTGAAGAAATTGTTCCTAATATCAAGTCTAAACCTCCTCTGTTGTAGCTTGAACCCATTCCCTCTTATTCTGTCACTAATTTTTTGTAAGAAGACAGCACCAGCCTCTCCACAAGGTCCTTTCAGGTAGTTGTAAAGAATGATGAGGTGGTCTCTTCTTCAAACTAAAGAGCTCCAGCTCTTTCATTCTTTCCTCATAAGCTTTACACTTCAGGCCCTTCACCAGCTTAGTTGCCCTCCTCTGCAGCAGCTTCAGCACCTCCACGTGTCTCTTGTATTGAGATGCCCAAAACTGGACAAGCACCTCTCTTTGGTTGGGCAGTTATGTATTATAAAATATTTGTTTCTTTGAGGGTAAAATATTGCCCTCCAGTTCAAAAGCTACTTCCAAGTGCAATACTCAGCTTTCAGCATTATTTCACACGGAGGGTAACTTCTCTACCCCTTGGAAAACATTGTGCTGCTGTCACCCTCAAAACCCATGACAGGTTTTTGCACTATATAGTACTGCCTGAGCACCACAGCAGAGCCAGTGGCTAATATTACTTGGAAAAACGTCAAAGTGTCACAATAGTTTTCAAAAAGAAAACATCTAGTTAACTGAGGGGCCCTACACATGAATTTTCTTTGGCCTCTCACTTTGCTTTAACATGTAGCAGTAGTACCAGAGGTATGTTCCTGTACCAAGTATCTTCCTTCCCAGGTGACGTGTCCACCAGGCAGCGGGAGTTATGTGCTGCATGTTACCCATTAAACACTCTTCCTTCCTAGGTGAAGGTCTTTTGCAGGGTGAAAGTAGAGCAGATAACCCGGTGAATATCCCACAGTGAATATTCCCAACAACTATAGCATTCTTTTCACAGGCACTTTGTTGAACTGGAATTAGAGCAGCACGATTCAGTAAGCCACAAGATTGAGAGTTGCTTTCTTCTCAACTAGCTCCATGTAAATGACATGTTCTGCTTCACAGTTAAGTCCAAACCTCATCTACCCAAGCACGGGATTTATCAAAATTTGCTGTAAGAGCTTACAGATGGAACCATATTTTGTGTCTGGGTTAGGTGAAAGAAGACATTGCCCTTTAAGATTGAAAGTAAATGGCAATAAGAAGCATCCATGCAGAAAACTTCTGTCATCTTCTGGAACGCTTTCGCCATCGGCTCTTAAACTTTTCTCTTTTAGTTGGTGTGTTCTGCCCTCTTTATAACACACTGGTCACAATGAGTATCTGGGCACCTACTAGTAATTCACTTAGTAATGAGACTAATCAATAGTGATCTGTGAAAATCATTTATTTGCGCTCCTGACAAACAAACTGTGTGGAAGACCTCTAGGTGATGTATGGGGTGGCGATTTGCACCTGCTGCCCTGTGAAGATTGTGGTCCGAGGGTTAGCACCAGTCTCGGAAGAAGCTGTCTTTTTAACTTGCCATGTGGGAGCCCTAGGCTGGGGTTCAAACTCCTGGCTGTTTGCCCCATGAGGAAAGGTCTGTCTTGGTTTTGGGAGACTCTTTGTTTCTTCTTTGTGATGACATCAAGGAGAATTATGTGGAAAACTGGTGATTAGTGGGCTGAAAGCTAAAACCTTTAGTGTTTAGCAAAAAGCAGTAGTGTAACACTAAGGAAAACTAGAGTGTTGATTTTCTATTAAGGGTTCCCCCGGCTTGAGAGGTGACCATGTTTAAGGGAGGGCAGGTTTGTGTCTACAGTAAACACCTACTCATCACAAAGCCTTTATTTTTTGTTCATTACATACCCTGGGAATATGGTGCCTCTCCAACTCTCCCCTGGCAAACGCAATTTTAAAACGAGGCGGAACAAAGAAAAATGTGTTCCTGGTATAATTATGCCTCCTGCAACTTAAATTTTAGAGATTCAGTCTCGTCTCTTACTTAAATGTATCTGTGTGTTTTAATAGGAACATCCGGCTACGCTTTTATTAATGCAAAAACATTAAAGCGCTAGCCCTGAATGCTAAAGCCTTAAAGGGCTGTTTCGAGCAGAACCTGTCATAAAGTGTGCTCTCAAGCGTGTCCCCTTTAAGAGATTCAAGGATTAAATGTTCCCGTATGTGAATTTTATTTTGTACAGCACATTTGCTTTATGGCTACAATTAAGTTAGATGTGCCGATAACAATGTCTGCTTTCCATTTTAAATCGCACATTTCAGACACTGTGCATTGTTTTATTATCTAATCCACATGCTTTTAATTGCAATTATGGTCCCTTATGAGTCCCCTGGGAGGGCATGATTGCAATTAAAAATGTAATTTAAATGTTAATTAATTACATTCATTTTCTAAACTGGGAAAATTTCATTTATTATTTTCATGTGTTGTGCACTTATCCTAAATGTGTTACCTTCTAAATGTTTTTTTTTTTTCAAATTAAGTGTTATGTTTATATAACAGGGTGTTTAATACCCTTTAAAATTTTGTTAGGATGTTTATACAAATTATTACTTTAAATTAATTGCTTCCAAGCTCTATGCACAATTTATACGTGTCACGCGAGCCGAAATAGAGCGGGATATTTATTTTCTGCTGAAATTACGTTAACTTGAGAATGAAAGAAGTTGATCAGAAATATGCGCTGTGACAGCCTGTACCTAGATGATCCTTTGAGGTCCCTTCCAATCCCTGATGGTCTGTGATTCTTAGATGCTTCTTTGCTGGTCGAAAGGAGAGGCACTCGCTGGAGGCTGATGCTCTGTGCCTTTTGATTTTCTTACTGGTGGCTCACTTGAGACACAACCAGCTAAAGAGGAAGAGTGACCTCAGCAGCATGAGCAGACCCAGGTCTAGGATCAAGTTTTGCAACAAGTACAAGGCAGCAGGCAGAGAGAGCCTGTTAAAAAAAGAGGGCAGAGAATCAGAGTCTGCTTTCTTAGAAATGACAGCATTTAAAATGGTCCTTTTCCTATTGCCTTTCTTTTCTTAAATATTTGCTTGCAGTTGTGGTCAGTGGATCTATTGCAGGTGAAAGCTGGGGTTTACCTGTGATTTCATGACCTTAAGAGTGATGAACTGCTGAGAAATGATTAGATCTCTTCTGAATGGTGATCCCTTCCAACCCTGAGTGATTCTGATCCCATATCTTCTCCAGTGAAGTGATCCTGCTGTGGCAGGGGGATTGGACTAGATGATCTTTCAGGGTCCCTTCTAATCCCTAACGACTCTATGATTCTATGAATGGTGGGCAGTCACTGTAGCTGTGACGGCCGCTTGCAGAGCCATGCAATCAGCATGGAAGGCAGTCCAGAACCACTGATATTGTGGGCTGGCTTCCTGCTGGTCTTTGCAAACGGTATTTAAAGTCCAGTGTTTGGAATAAGAAAACTCCTTGAAGTCTCCCCTGTGCTGGCTGCCTTCAATTACATTGGCAACCCACAGGCATGAGCCATGAGGAGGGGGCTGGAGAGCAGGGCAGGAGTTTTACAGAGCAGCCACTAAGTCAGGTACTAATGGTTTTGAGTCACTGGGTCCTGTAATTAAAAACTGATTAAAGATATCCTGATCCATCCCATTATCTTTACAAAATATATTCTCATTACAAATTTGTGGTCAGTGCATTAAAAAAAAAAAAAGAGGCTCTAATTTATTTTCTCAGAGACCATCGCAGAACAAACCAATTAAATCAGGAAAGTTTAGAATGATGATGTTCTGATAGACTCGCAGCTCCTCTGAAGAGAGAGATGAAGCTAAAGGACACAGCTGAAAGATTTTTATTTTTAACTGCTGCTGCCAGTCGTGGCTGTAACGGACACTCTTTCAGAAGGGCTTGAAAAAGTCAAACCAAAAAAATACCTATTTTTCAGTGAGGCAGGGCAGTCCGTGCTGTCTTTTTGGTTGGCTTAACTAACAGATTAAAAAGTACAAATCAAAAAGGGTTTAGCTTGACTCAATGCAGAGGACTGCAGGGCTTCCTTAGAGGAATTCACGGAGAGCAGGTCCACAGACCCCACATGAATGTGGCAGGGCAGTGTGGGCCAAAAAGGTGATCGACTGCTTTTTCATTTGTACCAATAATGAGAAAGAAAAGATTAAGTAATTCCTAACTAGTAGGCAAAGTCTAAGTCTGGTTTGGATGAATTAACCTCTTCATGTAGAATTTATTTTATCACATTTTAGCCTCCCAAAAGTTCTAAAGTGATAAAATCCTCTGCTTTTATTTACTCATTAATCCAGGAAGGCCCTAAAAACATTGTCCCCCTGGTAGTCCCAGTGACATAACACACTGCTGTGAAATGTCCCAGGAACCCACACAGTCACTACAGGTAGCTTCTGGGTACTAGCCACCACCTTATCCAGATCTTTACCTCAGTGAAGGGTGGGTACCAGCAGAATGGAGCCAGGCTCTTCTCAATGTCATCTAGTGATAGGATGAGGAGCAATGGGTGTGAGCTGGAACATAGCAGGTTCCACATCAATATGAGAAGGAACTTCTTCACAGTGAGGGTGACAAGGCACTGGAACAGGCTGCCCAGGGTGGGTGTGAAATCTCCTGTGGGGTTGTTTAAAACCCACCTGGACATGTTCCTGTGCGACTTGGTCTAGGTCATCCTGCTGTGGCAAGGGAATTGGACTAGATGATCTTTTGAGGTCCCTTCCAATCCCTAATGTTCTGTGATCTGGAGAGCCTCTTTAGAGATGCACAGCTCTGGAAGTTGCTCCATCAGTTTGGGAGGCTGCAGTTAATTTTAGTGATGAGGAGATCAAAACAATTACATGATTTCAGATAACCCTTATTGAGTAGCTATTGAAAAAATCAAGATTCTAAATAAATTACTTTTGTACTTTTAAAGTTGTGCATATGTCCTACTGACTGGGTGACCTGTGTAATTTCCATAACTTAACCTCTTTTACCTTCCATTTCCTGTGCCATCCTGCTGTTACCTTCCCACAACTGCTCCATCACTGTGTAACTCATCTGGTGGATGGAGAAGACAGTGATGCTGTGCTGGGTCTTAAAGTGACGTTAAGAACTTACCTGCCTAAGTGTTCATTTGCATCTTGCTCACTAGACTTGTCATATAGCTGGGGAGATAATATATTATGAGATGTGTACTGAATTAGCTGTCAATTGTAGTGAAGCTCTCCCTTAACTGTGTGAGGAGAAAGCTCTTGAATGAGCCTCAATCTTGTCTCTTTTTTTTTTTTCAGCTGAGATGTTTCGTTTTAGTCACCCAACCCCAGCCAATTTTATTAAGTCTGCTGTCAGCTGTGACCCCTGCTGAGGACTGGCAGGGCTGAAATAGTTATGCTGCCTGATGTCATTCATGGCAGCTACAGATCCCACTCCTGCTTAGGCACTGAGGGCTCTGCTTGTGCAGCAGCAACCGTCGCACTCATAATACCTGGCAAAACGAGAAGACTTGGGGTAAAAAGCCAGGCTGCATTTTCAACTAGCCCAGATTGCTGGAAGTGTCAATAGGCTGTGGACAGACAGTCTTTCAGTGGAAAGGTTTGGCCAGTATGTGCTGCACTCTGGGAGCAAACCCTGGTGTGTTGGGGAGTGGAGTGGACACTGCACCGACAGCCTTGTCTGGGCAACAGGTAGAGTGCTTGTGCCAGATGTGGAGTCAGTACTTCTGCCACAGCCACAGCAGCATGGCCCTGAGGTGGTGCCACCAGTGACTGGCTTGTCTGGGGAATCACCCTGCTGGTCTAGACAAGCAAAAAACAGCAAGTGGTGTTGTTCTGCTTGGATGTGATCCCTGTGTGTGTGGGAACCACTTCAGCTGCAGGTGTAGGGCGGAGCACTGTAATGAATCTGCAGCCTGCCCAGTTTGTGGCTAATTGCTTTGCTGGGGTGACTCTCATGTGGACTTTGGCCACCGTTTTTATGGCAGCACAAATGCTTCAGCTATGCTGTAGCTTATCAGATATGGACCTGCTTTCCATCAGTCTGTGATCGAAGCCATGAGTCCTTCTCAGTGCCAAACCTCTGTTCTATCCAGATCAGTTTCTTCACCTGGTAGGAAGGCAACACTTTTAAAATATGGTTCAAATTGATGGTCGCAACTTATCTTTAAGTTAATAGTAGTTGCCCTCAAAAGTCCATAAAGGGGGGGCAGCTGCTCCATCCTCACTTAATGCAGATGTACACAAGTCATTGCGTCCCTGAGCAGCTTGGCACTAGTGATGTTGAACTTGTGTGCCTTAACTCCATAGGCTGCCTTCCTGCCCTGCAAGGAAGACTAACATGGAAAGAGGGGAGATAGACCTAAAACTTAGAAAATCCAATTGCAGCTGCCTGAGATCACGACATATTATGTTCTTCACATGCCAAAGAAAGTTTAAATCCTGTGATACTTTATCGTCAAGGTAACCAAATAGGTTCACCAACAATTTACGTGGCTCTTAAGTCTATTTACATGCTTGTTTACTTGGGTTTTCTCTAAAAGGAAGGGAAAAAAAATAGTTACCTTAGCAACTGCCTCACTGCATGGTGCCAAGTCTTCCTTTGCTATCAAGTATCCTCTGTCAGGAGCTCACAGACCCAGTTCCTAGGCACATCTGCTTTAACCAGTGGAGTCTGGGCATAGTCGATGCATTAGTTGGTGGTGTGATAGTTTTGAGGGCTAAACATTGCATCCCAGATCAGCTGTGAGAGGTGTCTGCATCTCCCTGGCTTACGAGAAACTGTCAGAGGACAGGGCCAAGGTGGAAAAGAGGGAGCAGTGCAAGCCAGGAGGTGCTAGGGATGTTGCCATGCTGTTTTGGAGAGGAGACGTTGGCATCCTTGAGATCCTACCTTCCTTGGCAGAAAAATTGTAAATTAAAAGTGGATTCTAGGACATCGGGATGTAGATGTTTACTGGGATAGGGAGCCATCAGTATGTGTGTGTAAATTATGAATGCAAAGGCTGATGCTCTGTCCCCTAATCTGTTTCTGGAGTTTTATACTACATCAGCTTCTTCTCTGATCAGCAGCATGTGCAGGAGTGAAGGGGTAAATGAGATGCTGTCTTACTTTTTCCTTCCTTGCCTTTCTTTCCACAGAGGAGTTTGACCTGAACTCAGAGTGAGCATACTGCTGTCTGGGAAAAGTCCCAAAACTTCAGCAAACTGAGTTACTAACGCGGGCTGTGTTTGTGCCTTTGTTTTAACAGCGTTTGAGAGAGCTCCTTCATCAGATACCCTGATTTTATTTGCTTTCTTTGCTCATTTTAATTCGGTAACTGCATAAAAACTTCATACCGACTGCAAGGAAACTCTTATTCTGTAAAATAATTAAATTTCCTGGAATGATAAGGGCCAGATTTTTTAGAGTAGTTGCACATCTTGAGAAGAAATCGTACCAGCATTTTCAAAAGAACCTCAGCAGATTAAAGACTTGATTCCTGTTTAACCCGCTTAAACACTTGTAAAAGTGCTGGTAAGGCTCTACCTGCACTTCAGCCTTCCTAAATCAGAATCATAGAATCATTAGGGATTGGAAGGGACCTCGAAAGATCATCTAGTCCAATCCCCAATACCTTTGAAAACTCAGCCCTCTTTTGTATCTACATCCCCCAGCTACCTTTCTCTGCCATTTCTGAATTCTATTTCCACCTCTTTTTCCAAGATCCTCATGTGATGTTCTTCTCCATCCTTGCTCTGTAGAGTAATTTTAACAACGTGACCTGCATTATTTCCTTCTCTTTTAACCATTTATTCATTAAGTTACTGCTTTAGACCAATGTAATTTAGTCAGTCCTTTCTCTGTAGCACAAACAACGTGCTGTTGTAGGCCAGTTACTAGAAAAGAGGTTTATGGCAGCAGGCTGTTGCAGTATCACAATGGTTGTACTAGTGAATAACACAGATAATAATCGCTGTATACTGTGTTTTAGCACAGAGGTATTTTCCTCTCCTTAAATCCTCAAGGCCTGAGACCGAGGCAGCCTAATCCCTGATTCCTACAGCCAAAGACTCCTAGACCTGGAGTTTCCAAATCGTTTTTCAATCTCCCTCTGAGGGTGATGGGTACCCTTTACTTGTGGGGAAAGCCTCCCTTCCAGCCTGGCACAATCGTGATCCACCACGTCACTGTGCTCAGCCACTCCATCAATTGTCTCGCTATTGATACAGCTGCAGCACCCTGGGAAGAGGAGCTCACTCCAGCAGTGCCACCATGCAAGGTGACATGCAGCATCCCCTCTGCAGATAAATATCAGTTAGACAGCTGACGAGTTGGGTGTCCTGACTAGAGAAACTCCAGCAAATTTGCTGACTTCTCCGTGTTTTGGGGTTAACAGATTGTTCTGTTCTGACTTAATTTGTCCAGCAGTGCTAAAATCGATATTAAACTTGGCCTGTCACTATATTCCTCCTGCTGCGAGCACATACTTCAGACCACACTAGCTCTCAAAGTGCTCAGATTCAGTAGAACAGCTCTTGCCTTGGATCTGGCACTGGCATCTGGTGTCTTTCCATAAGAAAACACCCGGAGCTGGGGGAACATGTGCAGTGCATCCTGCGCCTCCTACCCCTCTTGTCATGTCCCTCATCCAAGGCAACTCATTCACTGAAGCAGAGAGCAGCGTAATCCCAGCACAGACTGAAGTATTTCATAAATGACCCCTGCAAAACAAAACAGCCACCAGCACTGCATGCAAGAGAGGAGCACTGGAGAGACCAGTTTCATGCTGCCTCCACAACAGGAGTGGGTGTATTTACTTACTTACCTGCTGATGAAAGCCAATAATAAATACCTTTTCCCACCCAAAAACTTTAAAGGCACAGCCAAAGTGGGCCAGCTACTTGCAAACTCACTCCTGCTTTTTAGGATGACAGGGAAGCAAAGTGAGTAGCCCCAAAACAACTTCTACAGGCATGTTCCCATGCTCCAAGTCCTCAACTGCCAAACTCCCTCTTTTTAGAATCTGATTATGAAGAGGGTTCTCCCAGAGTTGTGTCCCACTTGCTCAGTGATGGGTGGCAATTTTTAGGGTAGCTTTCAGGAACACTTGTCCGATCTCCAGCTGCCTGGTTGTCTTTGTTTCTTTGCTCACAACTACTCTTTTCTGAGCCATGTTTGATTCGACATTTCTAAAGTGCTGGTGAGTAATTTGGCACAAAGTGACCCAGCAAGCTGCATGTTGGCTGGTGGAGCCTCTTCTTTGCTGCATTTGGACCCCCAGCACCACAGCCCTGACGGCTGGAGCTGCCTAGGTACCAGGAGGTGCGGAGCAGAGGCAGTTTTGGTGATGGTTTGCTGCACGTGTCTTTTGTGGGCAGACTTACTGTTGGGAAAGTTGCTTTTGTGCCTCAGTTTTCCCCGTTTTCATAGTTGTCTTTGTCAATCTTTCCTCTCTTTATGATTATTCTCCAGGGAAGAGACTGTTTCTTAGGCTGCTTTTGAAATGAATGCCCTGTATAAATGGGGCCATGAGAGCAGGAAATGCGCCTTCCACTGGGGACACACGCTGCATTACAGAGGTCTGAAACCTTTTTACTCTGTTGTGTGGTTTCACTTGGTTAAGGGCCACACAGAGGCTTTGCTGTTGTGTGCCTTACCCTGCTGCACCCTAGAATCACCTCATGGATGGTATCAGCCATGAAGTTCTCCCACCTTCATTCTGCTAGCACTATGGTCAGAGCAAATACTGCCCTGTCTTTGGTGCGCAGCAAGTTCCTCTACTTGGCTGTCATCAGGCAGCCATAACACTTAGTGTCCTGTTTCCCCATCCCATCATCACTGCATTGGTCTTTGCTGTTAATACGGACCTAAAAGTTCATGCCTGTCCATGCTGCATCCTGCTCAAAATAGGGAGATGCCACGTGACACAGACCCTGGCTTTCGTATCATCCTTCAGCCATGACCGCTGTATTCCGAAGGTCCTCTCATGCCAATTAGTAACGGCCAAGCTTCTCTCCATCATACAGCATGTATTTCCGTATGTGCTTTCCCTTCCCTGAGGTTATAAAGAAAGCACAGAGATGGCTACTTCTGTCTAAAAAAGCCTAAAAGCCATTATCCTCTTTCTAGTGCTGTGGAGACCTCTGGGGGTCAGTAGCTCTGTGCTTCCTTGGTATCAAGACCAGTCCCTTGTTTTGGTTGTTTTTTGCTTTCTTGGTTGTACACTTAGTCTGGAGGTAACTGCTGTGTGACTAACTGCCTTCACGAGTTACCTTCTCATTACTTTGTGCATTTTTCTGGCCAAATGATGTGGCTGGGGAAGAGCAATCTGGGCTTCAAAGCTTCAAACAATGGCTCAGGAGACTATGTTTCTCTTGTCAGCCGTTCCAACACCCTGCATGACCTTCCCCGAGCTGTTCGCCTTGGCTCTGTCTGTTTCCCCATCTGTAAGGGGATATGAGCGTTTGCGGAGCACTTTGGGTTGTTATTAATTCTTCATAGAGTATCAGAAATGTGGTGAACACTTTAAGATGCCATAAAAGTACAAAGTATTGTTATTAATCTTTGGAGGAGGAAGTAGCTGGCCCACAAGGTGCTTTCTTCATCAGTCCTTCAGAGGAAGGTCCTTATCTTTATGACCTAAACACAGCACTTTTGCTCTGCTCTTGCAGAGGGTTAATGGGTGTGTTGTAAATGAAGCTCTTCTGATGCGTGCTAGAAGAGCACCATCAAAATGAATGAAGCTGATGACAACTTCTATTTTTCTTGCGCGTCTCAGTCGCAGAACCGCTCGGCGTGCGGCACAACGCTTTGTCATCTGCAGCGGAAGGCTCTGCTGAAGTCACTTGCAATCGGCCCTTTCCTCTTACCCTCCAATAAACAGTAGACACGGGGCCACTCTAATGGTCTGACGATAGTTGCACACCCTGGGGTTTTGCTGCTCTCCTGAAGAGCTAAAAAAAGCCCATGTCATGGACGAATGAGTGTTGACAGTGGCCATACCAAACAATTCAAGAAAAAATTGCAGCTTTACACGTATTCCTGCTCCCTTTGTCAATACTTTAAAGATGCTTCTTATTTCAGAGCAGGTATCGATTGTGTATAGGTTAGGCCCCCAGTTCCATTTGTCATTTCTGATATTATAGCGTGTTATCGTTTAAAGCTGTAATGGGAGAGGTGGCTGAGCTTAAAGCAAGCTGGTTGTCTGAGGTTTTGATAAATGGCTAGATGGTCTTTGTTTCTGCAGCAGTGAGCAGTTGGCTGCTATTTGCTTTACCTTTTATCCAAGAATAACTGTGTGATGGGTTCTGGAAGTGAACAGTATCATTTTGTCAGATGTGGTTCAGAACTAGCCGGGTGGTCCTAGCAAAGCAGCTGAGGGATTTTTAACACCCGACAGGATGTGAGCAAAGGCCCTGTATAAAACTGAAACAATTCTGGCTCCACATGGCTGCTTTGGTCGAAAAGTTCTCAGAGCTGTTTTTTAAGGTGAGAGGACAGGAAATGCTAGGGGGTGGGGTG
This sequence comes from Rhinopomastus cyanomelas, assembly GCA_013400115.1. Classification (NCBI taxonomy): domain Eukaryota; kingdom Metazoa; phylum Chordata; class Aves; order Bucerotiformes; family Rhinopomastidae; genus Rhinopomastus; species Rhinopomastus cyanomelas. The sequence goes on from VXBP01008606.1 coordinate 1,168,542, forward strand.
GGGTGGGGAGCCGGGGTGCTTTTAAAAGCAATTCCATTCATATGGAAGATCTTACAGAAAGATCAGAAGACAATAGGTGGATTAGATTTCTTTGATGAACTAACAAACTTGCAAATTTTTTGCAGATCTAAATAAAAGGTCTGCTTTTCAGATGCACTGAGCAGCCCCACCCAGCCTCTGAAAACGCGGCCAGTACAACGATTGTGCTTGAGAGTCCGCAGAACTAGGGAGGGGAGGGAGGGAGCGCTCTCTTTGCGCTCTTTCCCTCTGCATCACTTACATTTCTCAAGGTTCTGGTACTGCTTGCGTGAAATCACATCTGTTTGTCAAACTCAGAGCGCAGGGTTGCCTTGTGTCTCGGTTCCACTCCATTTGAGTCACCAGGAGTCTGGAAATGGTAAGTGGTCCTTTACCCAGTAACAGACACGTGTAATGTCTTGGCTTTGCGGAACCTCATCTATCGCATTTTGGGTTCACAAAACTAAGATGACACCTGTGGATGTTCCGTGTCCTGATTCCTTTGAGTGAGGCAAGTTCTGTTTATACTTTGAGTTTAGCCCAGTGCAATAACAAACGGAGCTGAAGCCTGTCCCAAGCCAATGTTTATAAGCAAACGTAGGCAGGGGAATCAGTAATGCACTGAAATTGTATCTCTCTGGTTTGACAGCTCAGCTGTAATAACTCCATATCATCGACAACACGCTTGTATGGGGGGTTCCTCAGCGTGGCTTTGGAACTCTGCTCTGTACTGCTGCTGAAGCAGTAGCAAGGTGTCTTAACTGGTTGGCTCCTGAGCCTTCAGGTACCTACCCTTCGTTAACTCGATAATCTGTGAGTGAGCATTCAGACTACTCACTGTTCCTGCCTCTAGTAGATTGAAATGGTAGCTCTTAATCCTATCACTGAGGTTGAATTGCCCGGACAAGTAGCAGCAGATTGATTCCATCAGTTCTTTTACAGAAATCACAAAAGGCTGCTCAACAGCAGAAATAGCTCAGAGTTCAGTGCAGCTCACAGCATGGTGGCAGGGGAGCTCTGCTTTTGTGTCTGTAGCAGGAAAGAAGTTACCTCTCCTGGAATGGAAATGGAAACAAACAGGAAGGTTAGGAATCAATTCTGCAATTCTTAGTACTACAAGTACCACAGAGATGCACCGAGCCCCCTTTTCTGTGTGTTAGCTCTCAGCTTGCGATAAGCTATATATACTGCAGGAAAAGCTGATGGCACACAAATGTGCATTTGTAGAACTGACAAGATAACAGGAATAGAAAAGAACCCAGTGAGATGACAAACCTGTGCAGAACCCAGTGGGTCCTTGCAAAGCAGGAGCCACACTGAACCTCCCCCATCCCTCATGTGCCTGGTGATTCAAGCCAAATCCAGGGTTCTGTGGCTGCTGAGAGGGTTTAGTCGACTCCTCCACCTCTCTTTGATCGTGCCTCATAGGTGTTCCTGGCATTTCCTGGAGCTGTAGATGTATGTGGTGAAGAAGGATATTCCTGATAGTGCAACATAGCCCAGCATGAATTGGCCATGCTCATAATCTCTCAGCATGACACTATCTCGGGAGACCTGGCTACCTATTTTCTAGCCCAAAGTGAGGATCAGACAGTCATGGTAGTTTTGACAACACCTCACACTTCGTCATGGTTGATGTGTGCGTTAAAGATCACTTTACGTTCTTAAAAACAGTCTGGTTGTGTCTGTGGCCAAAGCATCCCTGTTCACAAATCTGTGCCTCTCTGGGCCCCAAAGAAGACTGAATTTCAATGAGGCTTTATTCTTCAAAATGAAAGGTGCTGTCTAAGGGTAAAATATTGTTCTATTAAATTCAGCCCATGGCAGATCCACTACTGAGGGCTATTGAGGCAAATAAGAGCAGGGTGATGGCAGTGTGTGGTCATAAAGTTGCAGTATTCAAAAATGTAGAAAAAGCAGGTTGTCAGATTTCAATAAAGCAGTGGAAATGAATAGATACATCTCAGAGCTGGTTGCTTCCTAGTGGGATGGAATTTGAATAATAATATCACACTTGAACCAACATCGGGCTGGATTAATGGCTAGCACAGGCAGAGCACTAGTATGGTGAAGCCGCTGCCGCGGCAGCACCACGGTAGGTGTTACTAATGATACCGAGCAATGCTTCTGCTTGTTTGCACACAGAATGAAAAAAATAGGGGAGGGAGGAATCTGGGAATTATTGCTTTAAGCTGCAATTTTCAACAAAGAAATCTTGCCATTCCAAACTGTCTAGACCTTTAAAAATAAAAGATGTGCAGTATTTACAGTGCTCTTCAGTATTCATGAGGCTTTGCTGCTTGTTGTAAGGCGAGATGAAAACAATACTCAGTAGATTTTCATAAGTGACATGCAACTGTAAGATTGATAGATGATGTGGATTTAATGTATGTGGAGTTCAGCGCCAACGTAAAAGCTGTGATGTACCCAAACACTGGGTTTATTAAATCCCTGTTTCCTTAAATGATCATCCAAAGCCTTTCACCACTCTCTTCTACCAGAAAATAAAAGGGTAGGGGAAAAGAGAGGAAAGAGGGAAACAAACCCCAGCCCAGGGCTTCCCCTTAGTTTTGGGAGGGAATTGCAGTATCAGAATGGGAAGAGAAAAATATTTAGACACTCTCTCTGCATAGAGATTAATGTGAGAGTCAGAAATACATGGAAACCACTTAAACTGATGTGATTTAGTTATGAACGGTTACATAAGTATGCTCTGTCAAATGCCAAAACCCTATTACATTAACTCTTTACTTTCCTCAACCTCATGTACAGTCAGAACCCACCAAGTTCTTAGAGCTCAGGACCCTCTCTCCCACCTCTCTATGTGGCAGGACCAGTGTACAGCACTAGACCTCCAGTTCTGCTCCGGAAGACTTGGGAGATTGGGCTAGATGATCATTCGAGGTCTCTTCCAATCCCTAATGTTCTGTGAATATATCACATGGGTGCACGGTAGGTTCTGCCTCCTACCTTCCTGGGGCTGACCTGCTTGAGTGGGAGGACTGTACTGGGGCAGCTAGGGGAACTGGGGATGGAGTTGCTGACTGGCCCAGAGCCGGTCTTTGCTTGGCACACCCTCCACTCTCATTGGGACCTGCAAGTCAGTTGCAGCAACCATTGTCCTCTGGAGGAGTTTCCCTTGCACCTTTGCCAATCTGAAACAGCACTTCACCCTTAGTCTGACATCAAGTGGATTACTTTCTCTTTCCTTCCAACTTCACCCATCAGGCTGCATTCCCCTGAATTAGGACTGACTTGCACAGTGTCCCAAATCCGCTTGGAAACGATTTCTGAGCTGCTTAATTTCCACCGTCTCTGGGGGTGCAACACGCGCACGCTCCTTGATAACAGCCGTGAGTAACGTTTTCTGCAGCACTTTTTAACAAAGGTGTATTTGCTTCTTCGTGGAACATTTCATTTCGTTTCAGGGTCATTTCCTGTGACAGCTGAATGTCTGTCTTCTTTCTCACCTCAAGATTTAGCAAAATGATATAATTAGTATAGTTGTGCTCCTTAACCCAGCCAGCTGCGCTGGAAATCAGGCCATTGCAGCTCTGCTGAGAGGAGCAAACAGCATGAAAACAGAAACCAGCCTTCTGCTCCAGACCAAATTTGACTCTTTGGGAACAAGTAATACTACTGCTGTGTTTATTCTGTGGTGTGATCCGTTTTTAGTCTGGACAGGTCTGTGACCCATCATTCAGACACTGGTGCTCAGTGGCAACCAATAAGCTGGCCTGTGTCAGAGGTGTAAAGCTGGATACACCTGAATGCAGCTCCCATCTGCATTTCTCCCCGCACTTCTGAACCAGTTATTCTTTGGGTGCTCTTTTGTTTTCAAACAGCAATTTTGTTTGCAGTTCTTCTCTATTTTACTCCTTCACTTCCTTTAACAAAAGGCTCATTTTTCGAAGGATAAGTTTGACTTTTTTTTCCTAATTCAGTAGTATTTTCTACTACTAAATCTTTCTCATGAAGCATTGGAAATTTTTTGTAACAGACAGCAAGAATTTAAACCTAAAATCAAGAGAGAGGGCAGAAATAGAAGGGAAGACATCAGTGTATGTATACAGGTCATTAGGGGTTGGAAGGGACCTCAGAGGTCATAGAGTCCAACCCCTCTGCTTGAGCAGGATCATAGAACCTCTGTATCCTCTGGGATTTATGAACAAGTTAAAATAAGTGACTGTGTTCTCCTCTTTTTAGTTGCTGGTAAATATCTGCAGGAAAACTGTTAGTAACTGGAATGTCTGTTGGAAAAATGAACTCCAGCAAATGCTGAAGGGAAACAAATGGCAAATCTGATCAATGCCATGGCAAAGTATTTGCTTTACAAATGTGAAATCAAGGTATACATCTGTATATTAATGCAATCAAGGGCGAAGAAACTTGAGTTTCCTTCTCTGGAGACGTTTAAAACCCGCTTGGATCATAGAATCGTTAGGGATTGGAAGGGACCTTGAAAGATCATCTAGTCCAATCCCCCTGCCACAGCAGGATGTGTTCCTGTGCTGCTTGGTCTAGGTGATCCTTTTCTTGCGGGGGGATTGGACTAGATGATCTTTCGAGGTCCCTTCCAGTTCCTAATGTTCTGTGATTCTGTGTGTCTGCTCCAAGCAAACCTGCAGCAAAATGCTTGTTACGAAGTGACATTTACAGAAAATGATTTGAGATATAAACAATCTGCTGAAGGAAACTTGCAAATTGCCAGTAAGAAGCTGAAAACATAAGAGTGTTTACAATGTGCCTCTTTGGTTTTGCTGCCTGATTGAGACTTTACAAAGTCCCTGAATTTTCTACACAGGTTAGACTGCAACGTGAATGTAAAACCACTCGTAATAGCCCAAGGGAAGTAGAAAAGGAGTAAGGAAAACTGATAGCTGAGGCCCAGCACAGAGAACAGAGAAGAATGGGAAACAATATATGCAAATAAATAAAGGGAGTGTTTTGCGTTTGCTCTGCCTTCTGAAATAAGCCCAGTTGTGCCTTCGCAGCTGCTTCACAAAGATCTTTCCCCTGGTAGAAGGTGCTTGCTTTCACCTGTGTAAAAACACTTAGTGCTGCTTGTCCTCTCCTGTTTTGTTTTTATAACTGAGTTTTTCCATGTGTGAAGTCCTGTTTTTTTTATGTAAGCTGTGAGCTATCTGTAAGCAAAATGCTTGGCAAATTGGGAGAATTCAGGAAAGGCACAAAACTTGCAAAACCGAGGAGGTTACTCACCCCTGCTTTTGGCTAACATGAGCAAGTGGACTTGTCACATCTCCAGCTTTCTTTTTTAAAGCATCGAACACAGTGGGGAAGTACCAACGTTCACTTCTAAACCTTCCTGTCTTTGCTTCTGTTCATACAGTCTTTCCTTTGCTCCTCTTCTCTCTCGTTGCCTGTGCATCATCATTACTTTTTTTGGTCTTGTTTAGTTTACTCCACTTTTTAAACAGCCAAGTCATTCCCACCTCAGTCTCTTCGTGTCTTTGCACTGTGCTCACCTGCCCTCTTTTGGGTGGGTGTTTAAGGCACCCGTGTGCCTCAGCACAAGCTCACTCAGAAAGCCACCCCATTTCTGCATTCCTTTGTGGCATTTGCAGACACCCAACAGTGCTCTCCGCAGTGACTTCATGTGTATTTCTTTATCAGCCTGACACTCTTCCTTGTGCAGGAAGATGGGGCTACCCCATGCTGCTAAGGATGGTGCTGTCAATTCTCCCAAAGAGACCTCAACCTGTCCTTCATCTCCATTGTTCTACAGCTGGCCATTCAGTCAGACTGAATGGAGGTGCACATCACATAGTCTGGCTACTCATGTCAGACATTAGGGAACACTTCCTCTCTGAAAAGGTTGTCAAGCATTGGAACGTGCTGCCCAGGGTGGTGGTTGAATAACACTGGACATGTTCAAAAGTTGTGTAGATATGGAGCTTGAGAACATGGTTTAGCAGTGGACTTGGTAGAGTTAGTTCTGTTAATGGTTGGAACTGATGATCTTCAAGGTCTTTTTCAACCTAAACAATTCTATGTCTGACATTTGGAATATTCTCCCGTTTCTTACGCAATATTAAATGTACCACAAAATAGGACGTTCCACATAAATATGAGAAGGAGCTTCTTCACGGTGAGGGTGAGAGAGCACTGGAACAGGCTGCCCAAGTTGTTGATAGTCTCCTTCTCTGGAGACGTTTAAAACCCACCTGGATGTGTTCCTGTGTGACTTGATCTAGGTGATCCTGCTGTGGTGGGGGGACTGGACTAGTTGATCTTTTGAGGTCCCTTCCAATCCCTGATGTTCTGTGATTCTGTGAATGCCCTGTGTCAGGTAAAGGTGATATCTGCTTTCATGAAGTAAATAAGAAAAGTGCCACTGCTGAGTTTGCAGATGGTGGGTAGGGATCTCTGTAGCCATTGGCCATCATGTGAGTGCATGAGTGGCACCTGAGATCCAGTAAGAGTTTCCTCTTTGTGGTCTGCAGCTCAGGGGGTTTGAGTTCTCTGCCATAAACTTGGGAATACTCAAGGAGAGGACTTTCTTCTAAGTTCCAACAGCTTTCTGTCATCACAAGCACATTGTCACACACAAGAATACGCCCCTTTTATAAAGCCCACTGCACCTCTTGGTGCCTCAGTTCTCCATAAGGCAGGGCTTTGCTCCTGAAGACTGGCACCTCCACATGGCACATCCAGTGCCTGAAACAACCAAGCTCCACCTTGCAGAGGCGTTCAGCTCTAACAATAATAAGAAATTAAGAACAGGCACAACAATACGAAGGGGGGTGCTCAGTGATGAGGGGGTTAAGATGGGTGTTTATCAGGTTTACTCGCCAGTGCAGGGCTGTGGCAAGCGCGCGTCTGAGTGCTTTTCCCGGGGAGGTAACCTGTCATGGATGTGGCTTGAACTTTTATTTGTGATTTTCATGAGCCTCCCAGAGCGGTGCGTTCCCTACACTGAGGTGACTACTTTGAGTTCGCTTTTTTAATTAAGGTTCTGTATTGTAACTAGTCAATGTACATTATTGGGAGAATGAATGTCAATGCCAGTGCTTTTTCTTTCTCTCCTTTATCTTTGTCAATGATTCAAAGACATGATTTATGGTTAGTCTCCGTCTTTCAGGATCATCCATCAAGTGCTGGTTTCACTACAGGGCTCGAAGTTGTAAATCATGCAGAAAGGCTGTCACTCATCTCATTTAACCCTTTCAACACAGGGGAGATGAAGAGAGCTGTTCTTTGCAGACCTGTAGGAAATAGCAATATAATGGCCATAAAATTGATGAAGTTAGACTAATCTTTGCAATTAATTGTTCCATGTATTACAATAACTATTATGAGGGACAATTAAGAAAACAGGGCATGACTTATCCTCTGAGTTCATTCAAAAAACCTGGAGGACTTCAGTGCTCCATAAAAAATGTCACATTTTTGTTTTCTCTTTTGAGCTCCTTTAGATTTTTAATGTCCATTACAGATGTGAAGAGCTGAGCTTCACTTCAGAATCAATCACATGCTACTTCTGATCATGACCTTGCAGTGACTAAAGGAGGAGTGCAAAAGTCCATTAGCTGCTGCTATTTTCAGCTCTGTAAATTAACAGTTCTTTTTCTTCTCCCTCCTTTTCCCTGCTCCACCCCTCCTCTTTTTTCTTTTTCTTTTTTTTTCCCCTTTTCTCTTTTTTTTGGACAGAAAGACAGCAAAAAATGAAATGTGTAGGTGGCATGGGAGCTTCCACACTTAGCCTTGTCTCACAGGCTTGAGGACTGGTGACAGCTTTGGCCAAGTGGCTGATTGCTTCTCCGCATCTTCCCCTGCCAGCCTGGGCTGCTGCTCCCAGGTCACATTAAGCACTAACTTTTCAGACAAAGCCTCCACCTGCTCTGAGCGCAAAGCCAGGGAGACTGGCATTAAATAATGAGGTGTCTTTCCTTTTTATCTTGCTCTTTTATTTATTTATTTTTGGTTCAAAGTGTCGGAACTCAGTAATGGAGGGTTATTAATGAAAAATATATGTTTGGGGTCTATTTGTTTAGATTCTGCAGTGACTTGATGGCAATTTTATCCCTGAATTATGTATGGCTCTGTTTTGCCTAGGCAAGCTGATACAAACAACAAATATAGTTAGAAAAAGATATATCAGTAAATAAACTGAAAGGTTGTAAAATATGAATGTTTATCATCCAGACGGTGCCGCTTCTCTTCTTTTTTACATGAACTCTACTTGAGATGGCATTTAGGAGCTTGGGACTTCTCCTGTTCCAGCAATCTCTGCAGCTTGTCACAAAAACAAATGGCACCGGAGGGAACTTTGTCTTGCACCGTATTCTTTTGCATGAACCTCAGTCTTCTTAAGGTGCTCATAATTTAAATTTATGTCTTGATTTATTGGAAGACAAGATCTCACCCTTCTTGCCTTCCAGACCTGAGCTCCTTTGAACCCAGGCTCCAATCCTTTTCCATTTCAGTGTTTAGAACCTGCTCACCTAGCTCCAGGTGAATGAGGAACGCAGAGCTCCAGAGGAAGGTGTGTGTTCGGGGCATGGATCCTGCTTTATTGTGCTGGCGGGGCTTGTAATGAGCTGCAGCCTTCCCCGTTCCCTGCGTAAGCCCTCTGTGTACAGAGCTAATTCCTGCTATAAAGAATAACACCTGCCACTGCTTTGTGAGCCTTGTCAGCGATCTGAATTTGTAAACAGGTCTGCTGCTGCATCTTACAGGATCTTTGAGTTGTGAGCTGAAAATAACTTGGGCGGCGGTGGGGGGTGGAACAAAGAACAAGGTGTTTCATTGTCTGATGGGATTAAGAAAAATGCTTAATCCTCCATCCAGAAGGTAACTCTCTTATTTTATTTTTTTTAAATATCATCCAGTGCAAACATCTTGATAAATTAGCACTTGCTTTATTCTGGACTAAAGTCTCATCCCACAGGGATCTCCAAGAATTTCTGCTGCTAAAATATAGCATAGAGGAAACTGTAATTTTAGCATCTCTCTGCAGTCTTAATTAAGACTGTTCTTCTGATACAGAGCTGTGGTGTCTAATTACCAGAAAGCTGTCAGAAAGTAACTTTCAAAAAACCTGTGTCGAAAAAGAGTTGGGAAGACTAGAAATATTTATTCAATTATGAATTTATGGTGCTGGTAGATTTTAAGTCTAGCAGCCAACATTGCTACTAATTCCCCTCTCAATATCCCATCTCCCAAGATGAATTCTGGTTCCAGATCCTCTTCACCAAGCAGTTGCTTTCCGAGCAGACGACATTTGGGAGTTTAGTTTGAACAAATGAGGGAATGTTTCCTACCATTTTTTATCTGGCACATTCACAAAGTAGTTGAAGTTTGCAGTGTATTCCACATCTCAAAGACGAATTCTGGCACAAACGTCCATCCATTTTTACCTTCAGAACCACAGAAAAGCTCTGCGACGCAAAACTATTAGTTAACGTGCAGAAGAGTCAGGAGTCGGCTTTGAGGCTCAGTCCTAGTTCCTGTGGTTTTTCCTATTAATCATGTACCATTGCCTCAAAAGGACTCATATTTAAGATAAAATCTGCTCTTCTGTTTGCCCTGAAGTCAGCAGAGCCTGTGCTTGTTCACTACAGGCCTGACTTGGAAAGCTCAAAAACATCAGCTGCGTTTTGATGACCATCCTCCAAATCACGAGACTGTGATAGAGCTGAGAGCTTTGACTTTGTTACCAGCACATTTTATAGCTTTACCTGCTGAAAGTCCCTTTCCTGAGATTTGCATAAGGTAAAAAAAAAAGAGAGAGGTAATATGATGAATGCTGACAGGTACATTTGCTGCAATTGATTAAACACTTTTGCTATCCTTACGGTTTTCTTTCACCCCCCCCTTCTCTTGCCAGAGAGAGAGGTGTGAGTGACTTTGTCATTGACATTAAACAGTTGTATATACTTCTAGCTGCAAAATGCTATCCCCAGAGTTTGTTTACTCGATCTGTATTTCCAATCAGTGCAGAAGGTTTACTAAAGCAGTTCATTACTGATTTATTTATGATGTATTTAGATAGCAAATATGGTTCTGTCAGCAGTTGCTGGCTAAACAGTGTTGACAGACATTAATAGCATATGGTATAGGAATGGAATTATGATCTTTAAGAGTCTTTGTGTCTCAACATACGTTTACAGTTTGCATTTTTCCTAGGTAGAGAGACAGAGAACTTCCAAACAAGACAACAGTGTTTCTGATTCTTTTCGTAACCTTTGGGGTTTGCCGGTGGTGACATTAAAATCTTCTGTGCCTGTTTAGCTGTTCAATTTAATGGAAGACAAATTCTCCCAAAGGTTTAATTTACTCTCACAAACTGAAATCACTGCATTCTCACCATGGGAAATGGCCTTAATTTTCCCAGCCTTCAGTATACATCAAGCATATAATTCATTTCTCCCTCCTCAATACTTCCCTCATTAGGAAACAAAGTTTTTGATATTTAAATGTTGCACAGTTTAAGTTGATAAACCCATCTTTTCAGCCCCGTAAAGTGCATTTGCAGACACGACTGCTTCTCTCTGACAGCAATAGATTTGTACAGGGTGGAACAGGAAAACACTTTAATTTTTGACCTTTCATTGTCTGCTTTCACTAACACCAGCACTTTTCCCAATGTCAAGTAGAAAAAGCAAAAACTACTCTGCTTGCTGCTTGTAGAGGAAGAACAGGTAGTGGTGAAACTGCTTTGTGGCTGCTGATGCTGAGGCTACGTTGCGTTGGGAAAGGGCTGTGGAGGAAGATGAATTTCATACGAGAGGTTGTCTCTCAATCACATGTAGACAAACAAATTGGGGAATAATACAGGAAATAATCTCATCCTTCTTTTTAGATTAATGATAGCAGAGGAGGTGAAGTGGAAATACGTTGTTTAATTTCCACAGTAACATTTTGCTTTTCATCAAATGGAATTAATAAAAAAACCAGAATATTTTCCTGAATTAGATTGCATTTCTGTAGGATTATCTGGCTTCAGAAGTGTGCATTGGAGCCCTGACAACCAATACCCAAAGTTGTCAGATAAAGAAAAGGAAAGAAAGGATCTTCTGAAGAAAAGCTTGGGTTCTACAAAACACCACCAGTGAGTGTGGAGGTGTTATTTACCAGCAATGTGATGGCTTCTGAACAACAGCTATATGACTGATTTATTGTTTTTTAATTGATGCTTTATTTGATATGTTGTTAGAGAGTTTAGCTTAAGATACTTCCTACTTCCACTGCTATTGGCAGTGAAAAACTGAATATATTTACTATATTTGTATAGCCAGGAGACAAAAAGAGGCAACACTAGCAACAAGAAGAGGTTCTGTACAGAGAGAGCCAAGAAGAATAAAGCACTGAGCCAGTTCTTTCACTGCCTAAAAACATTTGCTTCATAGCAATTACATCAGTAAAACTTTAGCCTATTTTACATGGAAAAGTTAATATGCCATTAACATCTGAAAAGTTGGTAGAAATTAAACCCAAGTATGGACAAAGCACACTCAAGGATAGAGTCAAGCTTATCTCATCAATGCATGAAGCTTGAAAGACCCTAACAGCTGAAATGAGGTGGCCCTGCAGGTAATTGTGCCCTTCTACATCTTACAGGTTTGCTGCCCTTCAACATCACAGCTCTGCTAGACAGTGGCCACGGTGACATACGATGGCACGTGGCTGTTGACAGCTCTGGCACGTGTCAACAGAGGCCTCCTGAACTGGGTCTTTGGAAGATTCCTCTGTTTGAGCAAACCCTTTGGAGAAGGGCTGTTGATGTAGTTGGAGTGCTGCTGCCTTGTCTGGGAGTGTCAGCACTGTTACTGACTTTTGCTTGTGGACTAGAGACATCAGATGAGTTGCTGAGAGATCTAGATGTTTAAACTACAGCTTCCTGAGGCAAGAGCAACGATGGTCAGTTTTGCCAGTTCTTCTCCCAGCAGTGTTTAAAGACTCTCTCTTTTGTAAGGAGCAGAGCATAAAACAGGGAATTCTTAAATTATGAGTTACAAACAGCTTCAGTCTTTCTGAATCTTCTTGTTTTAAACATGTTTTTATGTTTCTTTGGGCAACAGATCTGCAGTCAGTGTAAGGGAGCTGACTGCACCGAAGGAGCAATGAACTGGCAGTAGGGTCCATGATGAGCACTTGGAAAACACTGAAAAACTCCGACACAGATGAGTCAAATTCCAGCTGTGCACTGGTGGGTAGATACAGTCGTTAGCCCATGTTGAGAAGGCAAGTTGGTAGTAGTTCAAGACAAATCATTTGCACATACAGTTAGATCTGTGATGTGCTTAGCCTTCATTTAAATTTTAGCACAGATTGATACACACATTAAAAATTCATTTTTTTTTAGCTGTTATTCCTGGTAGAAAGAGAGAGAGAGACAGAAATGCTTGAAAGGGAAACTATTGTTTGGATCTGAACCTAGTGGTAAACTGAAAGTGTTTAGACAGTCTATAATGAAGAGGTGTTGGCCTCTGGTCTGTAATAAACGTTTTATAGCTCCAAATCAACTTTAACCATAAAATCTCAAAGGACTTTCTCTACTTAGCAGTTCAACCAGGACTTAACTAGTGTCCACAGCCAGCTTATCCTCATGTATTATCAAGAAAGCTATGGCAGACCTAAGCCTAAACAACTCCCATTGATCCAAAAAATACAGTATTGGAGGTTTTACTTTCCCATTGTCAGTAATTAGTCCAAAATCTGTGTTAGATAAGGTACACAGGAGTTTTTGTCATTAATAATTGGATTATTGATAACAAAAGGATTTTACAGGTGTGAAGTCCAATCCTCAATCAAATTATTAGTAGGGTCTCTGTTCAAGAAGCTGCCAAGTTAGCACGGAGTAATTCCTTTTATTAAGAAGTTGTTTTTACTGTCATTGTGCCTTATCACACTCTATTTCTATACAATATTAATCATTGCTTCAGGGGCCTTCACTGACATATAGGTGCCGATCGCGTAGCCCGCTCTGGCAACATAAACTCAGTTTGAGTTTGACATAGAAGTGCAAAAAGCTTCATTTTCTAAATGCAATCTGGATCCATTTCCACTCCAACTTGAAGAAAGTAGACTCTTTTCATACCAATTCTTTCCCAGTGTCCTGAAAATAATTCTGCTCTGTTCATCCCCCTGATTCCCAGCACAATTTTGAGGAAAACATTTTACATGGATTCAGCTGTTGCCGTAGAGGTTATAGCCGCCTTCATGTTTGAGGAAACAGTGTTGGACTGGGTCTCTGCCCTGCACTTTTGATTTATATTCTGTTGTTTGTAGTTTCACTGATCACTTTCTTATTACTTTTACACTTTCATCCATTTCAGTTTTGTGCTGCTTTTCCAGCAATTTCTTACACCACCCCTGCCACCTGCTCCCATCTGATGAATTGGCTGCTCAAACTGTTGATCTTGACCTGGCATGGTCTCTTCCACAGAAAATAAATGGTGCCACACAGATGTATAATGATGCCTTAATAAACATCCCAGGTACATTTGCTCCTCTGCAGAAGGGTAGAGCTCAAAAGGTGTGATCCTGACTGCTTGCTGATGCCTGGGAGGCATTGAAAGGGAAGAGATAGGAGTTAAAATAAAAAAGGAGACATTTTCATACAATCATAGAATCATTAGTCTTGCTCTGTGTGTGTTTTTAACCACACTTGAAGATTCCACAGACTTTTTTCCCCAAGCTCTTTTTTTCACTTACATTTGTGATTACCAGAAGTATATCTTAATTCTGTAAACATTCTAAATAGCTTTTTTTAATGGCTTTTAATATATTTGGGCTGCCTGCCAGCATTCATTTTTCAGAAAGTCACTATTACAAGAAATTTGGTAGAGGTCTGATACCCTCTCTTGCTTTTCCTTCCAAGTCTGAGATCCTGGATAGAAAAATGCAGGGAAGCTTTTACACAGATTTTTATTCAGTTACAGAGTTGAGTAGTAGAAACAATTGATCCACTCTTTCAGCTCTGTCAGGATTTTAGACTCTGGATTTTGGATCCTCTGGACTGCTCTGTGAATCTCTGCAGGTCTTCAGTCTGTTAGGATGGATATATTATATCACATTTAAAACTCCCCTGGATATGTTCCTGTGTGACTTGGTCTAGGTGATTCCTGCTCTGGCAGGGGGATTGGACTAGATGATCTTTGGAGGTCCCTTCCAATCCCTAATGTTCTGTGATTCTGTGTATCCAGCGACTTCCCTCACTCCAGCAGTGGTCGTACCTGTGCTGGGAGAAGTCATTTCTGTCAGTAAGTGACCTTCCTGATTATTTGACTTTTTCAACATAACTCACAGTTGTTATTTCTTGCTGAGATTCAGGAAAAACTGATCCTGTGCAGCTGCAGCCTCCTGTTGTTGCTGCCTGATTTTTATGCTTTGTCCCCTATGATTAATTTCATTTATCACTTAGGACAGGGCAGGAATGCAGTGCTGAGGCTGTGCTGAGTATGACCTGTAAATCCACTGGCTCTGGATCCAAGTGCTGCCTTGGATAACTTAAAAGAACACAGCTTAATAGTTGTGTTTCAGTCTCTTCTTTTTCTTGGAAATATCCATTGCTTTAATAATTGTGACAGATACTTGGAAACTGCATCTGTTTTCCATATCGGTTGGAAGTTTTTCCTTTTCTCAGGGAATGACTTGTTTTGAACAACTTTCTTGCAGAATGGAGCCAACGGTGCTAATTTTACTCCTGATAACTATTAGTGTTCTTAATGGTTGGGCTCTATGATCTTAAAGGCCTTTTCCAACCTACATGTGGTTCTAACAGGCAGTATTTTCTGTACCTGCAGGTAAACGTTAGGGCAGTACCTCAGAGGTATTGAAATGGAAGTGCTTTCTAAACTGGGAGCTCTTTGGGGCATCTTGTTCCACGTTGGTAGAAGATTTTTTTAAGGCAGTATTGATGTTGGGACCGGTGCATTAATAAAATCACAGCGGTAATAGTACAGATGGCATATATTTTCATGGTCTATTAAGAGGGTGGTAAGACATGATTCCCCAAAAACTTCAGGTAGGAGTGATTGCCAAAGCCAGCACTAGTACAGGGGCAGCTGTGCCTGTCACACAGGGAGTGTTTTGGGCAGAACCCTAGATCACTAGCCTCTTTGAAACAAAGATTTCAGAGGTTCACAGGTTGGTTTTTATCACAGCTGCTGCAGTTTTCTCAGTGTTGACTGCAGTGAGAAGTGAAAAGCAGGATCAGCCCCTCTACGTCTTCTGCCTTTGTTAGAGAAATGTCCAAATATTACTCGGGAGGATGGGTGCATCTTGTGCCCGTTAAATCTTTTCTTGGGTGGCTTGTTTAGGTGTCCCTCATGCTGACAACAGGATAAGGAATAGAAAAGAAACCTGTGGACCAGAATTAGCAGGTGATCCTGGACTGTGTCAGCGCAGCAGGGGGAGAGTCCTCTCTCTAATGAAACTTCATTACGTAGGGACTCTGTTCTTTTCCACAGCATGGATTGAGTTTTGGCTGTGGTGTGCGACTTGGGAGTGGTGTTGTGCATGTACAGACTGTATGTTTGAAGGAGATCTTTTGACCTTTCTCATCTCTGACTGGTGTTGCAAAGATGAAGTGATGTAGAACAGAGATTTTGTGACAGAGTAATAATAAGGAAGAATCTGACTGCCAGTTGCTCATTACTGGATCTCTTTAAATGCCAGAACCTTCTAAACTCGCCTTCAAACAACAGTGAGCACCTAAATCACCATAGTAAACAGATATAGAAAGAGACAGAAAGGTTAAAAGTGTACTCATCACCTCTTGCTTTTCCTCCTAAACATGGTTGATAGCAATATTGTTTCTTAAAAACAATATGACCTCATTTGTAAAGCAATATTCATGCTAAACTAGTCAGCTGTTAAATATACCCAGCACTGTGCATGATGATGAAGCTAAACCAGAATTTCAATTATTTTCTGGACACATTTAAAATTATAATACTTTACTGGGTTAGTGTTATAGTTCATCCAAATTACTCACAAAGTATCATATCAATCTCTTGCAACTGCTTATTGCTTACGTATCTGAGAAGTTAGTCCAAGTAAGACGCCATCTGAGGTAATGACCTTCATGCCGGCTTAGTGCTTTGATGGTTATGTGGCTGTAAGTGCAGGGATGTCTAATGGTCAAAAGTCAACACTTGTTGGCCATAATATTTGTCACAAAAGGAGCACAGTTTTCTTTCAGACCAGTATTTGCAGCAATATGCTCCTGAAAGGAAAAATAAAGAGGCAAAATAAAACCCTTGATGATCCATGTGTGCTTCACTAGTGGGGTTGTTACGCTGAAGTCCCAGCAAGTGAAAATTCACACTTCAGAACTATTGGCAGGGTGTTTTTTTGTTGCCTGGAATGCAAGATCAAAACAAAGCAAGGAGTTGAGGAAGATATATTTCATTATACTCCCACTTCCCACATGTGTACCTTATCTAAAGAGATATAAAGAGACAAATGATGTTGCAGCCACGGCGCTGCAATATGGCTGCGTGGCCAAGGTGAAAAGCAAAGGGCCTGCTGCTCTTCTGACAAATGTTATAATAACACTCTACTTCCAAAGCCATATTAGTATTTTTTAAAAACAGACTGCAATATTAGGTTCAAGTCAACGAGTTATTAGAAGGAACTTTAGCTGTGTGTGAACTCTGCACTTTAATAAAAAGATGTGCTGTTGGCTTTGTCTCTACCCATCCCTGGATCATGAATCCAAGCGCTCAAGCAGCTCTAGATTTTCTGCTCCACGTACAAGCACAGTGCATTTCCCCTTGTGCTCCTGCAGAATGTCTACACGAAGCAGCATTTTGCAGTCCAGTAGGCAGAGAGGGTGGGATTTTAAGGAGAAAACAGCTGTTCCTGGAGGTTATCCACGAATACATCTGAGCTTTGAACTGACCTGATGTGACTTGCAAAGGCCACCTCAGCAATCAGTGGCGGATGCTAGAGCTGTGACAGTTGAGCCTTGCTCTGGCAGATTTTCTATCAAAAATCCTCAGTCACATTGCCAAAATCAGGCTCCTACTGTTAATGTATTAACTACTGATATTGATGGCAGTGAAGCATCATCATGCCGCAGCCTCTCTTCATGGCAGATAAGTCTATTCTACCCCAAATGAGGCAAACTTTACATTGGAACTGGTGATCTTAAAGGTCTTTTCCAACCTAAACAATTCTGTGACTCTATGTTTTTGAGCCGTGTTGAATGAAGGCATAAACTCGTATGCATGAGCCTGGGTGCTTCACTGTATTTAGCCAAGCTGGTCTGTTTTGAGTTGGAGAGGTCAAGCTTTTTAAAAATAATAATCAAATAATTTGTCTCTCGCATTGCGCCGTTCAGGGCCCTGGGCACAAGTAGTAATTTCCCACAGCGGCAAACCTTACCCAAGCGTTCAAAACCAACCGAGTGAAGGGCCACAGCTTTGAGATTTTTACACACCGAACATAGTAATGAGAGAGAATACGATCAGATGGATTTATTTTTAGAATAAACATTGTGCTTTCATATGCAAAATTCTACACTCTGATCAAGAGCCTTTCCAGGGGAAGCATTGGTCTTTCACTGGTCTGTCATGTCTAACGTGTCCAGCTTCCAGTGCACCCCACATGCATTCCAAGCCGGGGACCAATTCTCTTCAAGAGGAATGTCTTCCGCAGAAAAGCTGTCCGTGAGATAAGCCATGGATTCAGCAGAAATGAGACACAGATTTATATTTCTAGGCTAAAAAGCAAGTGTCCATAAACATAATGCTCCTCTTCTTTCTGTTTATAATTGTAGTTAATATAAATGTACTTCATTACTGGAGAGCAGTCTTCACGGCCATACAATAGCAAACAAATTCTTCAGAAGCATCTTTAATTATTCATTGGGCTGCACTATATTTTATGCTACTTTTCATAAATGTTAATCTTTATTATTGCCCTACCAGGGGAAAAAAAACCCTCCAAGAAAGAAGGCAAGAAATACCTGTTATTAAATGACCTATCAGGCTGACATGGATAAATGTTGGTCGCTATTTAATTGTTTCCCATCTGCAGTTTTATACAGTTTCTATCAAACTGAAGGGTAATTTTTTTAGTAGCTGCTTATTTTAAATGTACAAAACCCTTGTGTGTAATTCCATTAGCTGCCCTACAGCATTGCAATCTACAGTTTCCCCGAGGCTGTTGTGAAATATTGATGAAATCCTTGCTTTTGTGGCTTCCTCTGATACACTAAACATTTGTCTGATGTTAGTTGAACTTGAATGGATCTGTTCAGAGTTATATCAGTAGTGACTTCAAAGGCTGTAAGGCTGTTACAGTTTTTTTTTACAAACTGAAGTTTCAAAGCCTTACCATGTGGTACTTTAAAAAAACAAAGTTCGTATCAAATGAACCAAAGTGCTAGCGATGCACTGGTAAGACTCATCGCAATTCCAATTTATATCGATAGATCACTTTTTGGTGGTTCTGGTTGGTATCTCGTGCAACTGAAAGAAACTTCGATCGGTATTTAGGGGAACTTAGGGTAATGAAAGAAGAAAAACCTCACTTTAAACGGGTTTAAGTTTAAGTGGGCTCGTCTATAAATTTACAAAGCCGCTCGGCTGTTGTCCACAGCGATAAACGGGATGAGAGAAAACAGAAGAAAGGCAAAGAGAGAACAAAACTTTCAGACTTATGTTTCCATCAGCAAAGTGATTTACACTGGTGTAATTAGAATGACTAACGAGAAGAACAGGTTTGCTGCTACAGTCTTCCTTTAATTTTTCAGGAGCACACAGTGTTTTGGAAAGCACCTGTTGTGTCTGTACTAGCAGTTAAACACAATGTATGCTGGTGCTGTGATGTCTGCCTGACACCTGTCCAAAGCTCTACGGGGTGAGGACTTTCGTGTGCAGGACAAGCAGGTGGGAAGGACTGGGTGGAGGTGAGGATCTGCTGCTGGTGCACAGCACAGGGGTGTCAAAGTCGAGTTCTTTGTGTTGCAGTGATGCAACAGGTCAGGGCTTCTATTAGAAGCACATTTTTTGAAAGTACAGTCTGGGGAACATCAAACACCTTCATCTGGTTGGAACAATGAAATTGTGGTTCCAGGGTGTTTTAGAAAATGATGGAGGTGTTTTTAACTAAAAGCAAATTATTCACTTACGTGTAAGGGACTTGAACTATTGGCTCTGAACATGGTCAAAATCTGCTTCTGCAACAGCCAGCACGTGGCAGTTCAGCCAAACTGACTGAATCCAGCACAAGGCAAATAGGACTGAAGTTGCTTTTCTTTTCACGGTGCCATACCTGACTATGTAAACAACATCATCCTGAATAAGAAGGTTTCAAGGAAAAGCCCAATAACCATTCTGCCTCTGCTATGCACTCTCAGCTGAGCAGGGAACACCAGCTTACATCGCCTTCTCGTCTTACTTTTTGGGTTTTTCCTGTTACATTATCATAGAATCACAGAATAATTCAGGTTGGAAAAGACTCTTGGGATCATCGAGGCCAACCATCAATGCCACACTACAAGGTCAACCTAAACCCCATATCCCCCAACACTACATCTTTTAAACTCATCCAGGGATGGTGACTCACTGCTTTTGCTTTGAGTTTGTGGGTCACTCACATTGGCTTCCAGGGCTGATCATTTTCATGTGACTCAGTACTGTGTGGGATGCACTGTGTGAAAGACACAATCTGTTCTCCTGGGTGCTGCTAAAGGTCCCACTGAAGGTATTTCACCTTGTTAACCAGTAGGGTGTTGGACATGTAAAAGAAAACTTTATAGTACAGCTCTAATTAGTGTACACCAAAATGAAAGCCCTGGACAGCTTCATTTCAGCGTGGCATATAAATAATGGTTGTGGCTCCATGAAATTGCCTTTACACGCTACAGTTCAGCAATGGCAGAAGCTGCTCCAACTTTCCTTGCTCCAGAGCTGAGGTGCCTTGCAAGCTCAGTGCCACCGAGGCTGCTTCTCTCCACCAGCAGTAGATGGTTGGGGATGTTTCTCTTCCTATTCTTCAAGAGGCAGAAATCTAGGCTTTAGTATCTGCTGCTGTAATCATGTGAAGAACAAAGTTCTAACCCAAAAGGCAATGTGATATTAGGGGAAATCTCTTCTTCGAGGTGACCAGTTGTTTTGGACACAAAATTGCATCACTCGGGTGGTGACAGAAACTCCACGCTGAGCCACTGCAGACTGAGTTTGAATGTGACGGTGAATAGTAATAGCAGCAAAAGGGGTAGATAACATCCTACTATTCAAAATAATGAACTAGCTTCTCAGAAAAGAAGTGACTGACCATATCCAGCCCTTTCTGAGGTTTTGAGAACGTTCACATCCTTCTTCAGGATGCACATGGCCTTAGCCTCACACTACCCTGACTTTAGACCAGATGACAGAGATGCTCCTTCTCCTCCAACAGCTTTGATTCAGAGCCAGCCACCCTCTGCTCCCTCCGAGGTGAGAATAGTGACCTTTCCCTGCGCTTTCTTCCCATCTTGCAGAACTTAGCAGGACATTATCCTTGGTACAGAAACACGTAACCTAGTCTAAAACCTCTAAAATTATATCATTCAACCTTATATTGCAAATTTCTTATTTTGAGAGTTCTCACCATGAAACTCCATTGTGATCCAAGACTGCATTTGATGGGTTTTAATCCCATTAAGTTCCAAAGTATCTTTGATACAATAGTTGTACAACAGCATGGTTGGTTGGTTTTTTTCCCCCTCAGCTTCGTAGGTATCTCTTTATTTACTGCTGGAAAGAGTCCAGCACAGAGCCACAAAGATGATAGAGGGAGTAGAACACCTCCCTGATGAGGAAAGGCTGAGGGAGCTGGGTCGCTGAGCTTGGAGAAAAGGAGACTGAGGGGTGACCTCATTAATGTTTATAAATGTGTGAAGGGTGGACGTCAGGAGGATGGAGCCAGGCTCTGCTCAGTGTCATCCAATGTTGGGGCAATGCGTATAAGCTGGAACATAGGAGCTTCCACATCTATATGAGAAAGAACTTCACGGTGAGAGTGAGAGAGCACTGGGAGGGCGGTTGTGGAGTCACCTTCTCTGGAGACATTTAAAACCCCCCTGGATATGTGTGACTTGGTCTAGATGATCCTCCTCTGGCAGGGAGATTGGACTAGATGATCTTTGGAGATCCCTTCCAATCCCTAATGTTCTGTGATTCAGTGATTTTCAGACTGGGGTCGGTCTATAGCTGTCAGCTTCTACAGGTGAAGATTTGCTTTCGGGCATTTTAGAGAAAAAGGAGTGAGAGGTGGTCATTATCTATTTCCACAACACAGTTTCTGCCCAACACAAAAAGATGTTTGAGCTGAAGGCAGTCGAGAAGGAAACAAGATCACCTTAGAGCACTGGGGGATTGCTCTACTAGTGACGTTATTTCAAGTAAAAGTGGAATGTGTGCTTGAAGAACTGCAGCTCGTGCAAGAGCTTTGCACAGATCACCAGTGTTGTTCTGGACAATGATTCACTGTCTCTTTACTTGGCAGAAAATAAGTCTTTCAGTCCTGGAAAGAAACATATGCAGATATCTATATATAAATATCTCTCTATGTGGAAAAAGAGCAAATTTGAGTGAAAATAGTGTCCACTGGTAGAAAAGTGAAGTCAGCATGAACACTTTAAAAAATATATATTCACACTCTACAGCTCAGGGTCGGAGGTGATGTGTAAGGTGGTGCCAATTACAGTTAGTCAGGGGTGTGAGGGCCTGCGAGTCAACACTGGATTCAGCACCACTGGGAGTCTGGCTCAGTGCTGCCTGTGGAGTAGGGTCAAGAATTTGAGGTGGATCTAGATGGGTTTTGACCCACAAGTTCAATGAACAGTTGTTGCAGGACCTGCTTTATTTTAGTTAGTCTGTAGAAATGTGCTAGAACATTTTTTTAAAAAAAATCATCTTTTGAATTTCCTTCCAATCCCTAATGTTCTGTGATTCTGTGATGTTTTAAAAATGAAATCGTTTTGCAACCCTTGTCCCAGAGAAGCAGGTTTCTTGAGTTGCCATGAATTTGATGGCAAAGGCACGGAGGAATTTTTGGGTTTTGTTAAAACATTTTAGGGTTTTAGTTACGATGATTATCCATATGATAATATTATCTTTCCTGATGTCAGGATTTTGACATTGTCTGTCTTGGGATCCATCAGCACTAAAACCAAATACTCTATTTCCATTTAGGAAGCCAGAAATTGCTTCCATTCAGTGCACTGAAGCTCCTGGGTTTTGTTAAGTGTTCAAGATGATAGTAAAATTTCAGTTCCCCTGCTTCTCCAGGGCTGCACTTTGCCCATCCTACATCTCTGTCTGGGCCTTAATTTTGATGGGGGAAAAAAACATCTCATCTGGGAAAAGTAGGAAGCGTTCATCTGGTTTCTGAGTTTGGATTTCTTTAATTTATTATTTTCCCTGTAAGACAGCTGTATGCGAGCACTTCAGACCTGTGGAATGTCAGAATGACCCTGGGGGAGAACTGATGGGAAGAGAACAGGTCACTCAACAATTTATTATGTGGACATCAGCATGACGAGCAAAATGTATGCTACTTATTACAGGCAGTGCATGTGAAGCACGTAGGTGTATAGGCTTAAGACAGCCTTTACTTACAAAATAAATGATGCACAGTCCACTTAGATTAGTGTTATTTCTGTTAAATAGCTACATCAGTTCGTATCAAACTTCATGTTCAATGAAATCTGACTCAAAACCATGGCTGATAGGACACGGGTGCTTCTTGGGCCCTAGCTTGCCTGTACAGGAGAGGTCTCCACTGTCCTTAAAATGCCCACAGCAATTTCAATCATTTACATAAATAGAAATGGTTTTACAAGGAGGATGCTGAAATACATTTTCAAAGCTGCCCAGACTCTGAACCGTTAAAACAGAGCTGACTGATAGTTTTGTGAAACTTTTGATGGTGCTTTCCAGTAAGTTTGGAAACCACTGTGGTCAGATGGTGACTGCGTGAGATACAGAGGATCTTGTGTTTTTTTAAAAAAGGCTATTTCTCAGCATGAGTTACTCTTCTGTAAAGGTTATAGTAAACATGTCAATGCCTAGTTAAGCAGAAAATTTTATCTGTATTGTGGGGGATGTGCAGCTGTCTGGTACTTCTGCTTCTCCTAGTAAATCCTTTCAGAAGGACAAAGGATCTTGTAAGGAAGCAACTAGTCTGTGGGGGGGAAAAAAAGCCTTCTGGTGAAAAATGGGTTAAAGTGTTCAAAGAATAGGTGCTGAAATGGAGAATCAAATTTGCACCGACCCAAAACTGTGCGCATGCTGTTTGTTGTCTGTTTTGTCTGATTCCTTCACTGGATTCCCTCCTTATTTCTGTTTTGCTCGGTGTAATATGCTCAGCGCCGTGATGCCGCCTGGCAAGGGGCCAGCGTTGCTACCTACGCTGCGCAGTATCTCTAACACCGCGAGAACCATGTCAGTCCTGCTCATCAGTTCACGCTGCTTGTTTAACAAGGTTACTACTCATGATGTGTAGGAGCTTTTGCCGCCTCCATGTCCCTCCATTCTCCTCGTCCCCCTGTAAAGCATGTGAGCTCAGAAATGGGTACATGGGAAGTGCTATCTGGTGATTAGGGGAAAAGCTTAGGAAGGAGAAAATATGTGTTTTCTTCCTAGTGTGGCTTTTGCTGCCTTCCTCATCCTGGCCATCTGGAAACGGGGCTACTAGTACTCCTTGTATGGGTTAATATTTTTAGTATTTAACATGTAATATTTAGTTTCTTTGCTGAATCTGCTGAAGGCTGTGGTGTTCTGACTACCGTGCAACTACTATTTTACCAAGCTAAAGTGATGTCCATGTCCTTTGCTCATAACTATTGCTGTTTTCTTTGCCCCTGAATCTGAAGCTGGAGTAAGTCCAAGCTAGCTCTAAACCAGTATGAGCTGTGCAGCTCCTAAGACCATGGGAAGGGCATAGGAAAAGTGACTCACATGGATTTCTCAGCCCATGAGATACCTCAGAGAAAGACATCATTTCCCTTTTCTTATTCTGCAACTTCATCCAGGAAACAGTTTGTCTTTTGTTCATCTCTTTGGCTTGATGCGTTGGATGGGGTGAGACGTGTGTTGGATGGGGTGAGATACACAGGCACATAGACTGAAAGTTGAAACACGTATCTGAAAAAACTGTAGAAAGCTTTGTCCATGTGTTAATGCTTCTACCTCTTCTACCCACCCCTTCTGATTTGCAAAAATGATATAATTTGTCCAGGAGTACAACTACAAGAGTTGAATGACCCAGGTCCTCAAAGGCCCATAAAGTGTCATTTTTTAGATGATGAGAAGGAACTGGATTTAAACAAACACTTTCAGGTTGATTTACCTCGTGCTTTCTGAGGTTTTAGAATTAACTCACAATTACAAGTACTAGAATTTATTTTAGTTTAGCTATTTTTAAGGGCAGCTTTGGTCTGGGCTTTCAGTTTGGGGTTTTTTTTCCCCACATACTTACCTGACTAAAAAATCTATCTGGTGAGGAAACACAGCAAAGTACTGCTGAGACTGCGGTGCAGTCTCCAGGGTTAGCAGCATCGTGCTTGCGTGTAACTTATCTCCTACAAAGCCCTGTGCTTTGCAAACCAACATTTCATTTTGGTGAGTGGCTGTCAATAGCAGTGAATTGCTTCACTGTCTGCTTGCATTGTGCAGAACAGCTCTGCAGCAGCTGGTTCTGTGAAAACATACCTGAACCATTTGTTCTGCTCCATCCCTTCTTCTGAGGGCCCTGGGAAAGAATTGTTGGTAGTGTTGGGTCATTGTGAATTTATCCACTGACTGCAACAGAGCCGCTTCACCCTTCAAAAGCCTCTTCGCTAACTCTTTAGTCTGTTTTTAACGATGTTATCTCCTGTAACATAGCCAGAGTTACTGCTGCTGTTACACTGCCAGATAAAAACCCCAAACATAACTCCTTCATTAATTGTAAAACTTATGGTTCCAATATGAAGTTCATCTTGCTGATGTGTCAAAGAAGAACTTTCTGATTTGTGCTGCTTTTCCAGAGGTTTCATCTACCTCTATCACACCCTAATACTCTTCTGTAACTGCCAAAGGCTCTTGCCCTGGAATATATGGGTTTGCTCTCCCTGAAGCAGAGTTTTGCTGTCTGCAGTGCACTGGTTTTATAAACAAGAGAGCTCCATGTATTCCTGTTGGCTCTTTCAGATGTTGCACCTTGACACGTGGATTGTTTGTGTACATTCAAAGGTGCATGTTTTACTAATCAAACAGCAAAATGTTGCAGTACCTTGGTGACGGTATGAACCAGGAAGGTTCCTGGATTTATGTTTCTTGCCAATTCTACTCTTTCTTTCACTGAAGGTGAAAAGATTTCGATAGGATTGAAGCAAAAGTATGAACTTTAAATTCTTACGTGTGAAGTTTCCAGCTATCCCATACAAGAGGACAGTTGGAACTGTGCTCCCGTGACGGGAAAAGTTATTAACCCCGGGTCTCTGGCAGTTATAAAAAACCATCATCAGCTGCCAATAAAGTGCAGCAGCCTTCACAAAGAGAGATATAATTTGGGTTTTTTCACTTCCAGAACTAATAGGTGTTGTAGACGTAGATTAGACCAAGTCCAGTAAAGAAACCACTTAGCGAAATCAGAAAGCTCAAACGATAGTGTTGTCCTTTGACAAGTTATTTCATATCTTGGCATTACATTTCAGGTTATGTCCAAGAGGAAGACTTAAAGGAAGAGGAAGATATAAAAGAGGAAGAAGAAGATGACGATGACAACAACTCAACTGCTCAGCTCCAGGGCAGCAATGACACTGGCACGGATGAGGAACATGAAGCGGGTCCTGAGCAGAAAGGGAACTTCAGTTACCAGAACTCCCCTGTCAGTCACATATCCAACCAGGATGCAGAAAATGAATCGCTACTAAGTGACAGTAGTGACCATGTGGCAGATATTAAAAGCATTTGCTCTAGGGAGCCACAGGACCCAAAACCCAGCACCCATCCCAAAGCCCAGAATGAAGCACACGATTGCATGGATAAAATGACAGCCGTCTACGCCAACATACTGTCAGACTCTTACTGGACAGGCTTAGGGCTGGGTTTCAAGTTGTCTAGCTCTGAAAAGAGGGGTTGTGACAACAGAAATGGAGGGAACAAAGCCGATTTTGATTGGCACCAAGACGCGCTGTCAAAAAGCCTACAGCAGAATTTACCTTCCAGACCGGTGTCGAAACCCAACCTGTTCAGCTCAGTGCAGCTCTACAGGCAGAGCAGCAAAATGTGCGGGACTGTGTTCACAGGCGCCAGCCGGTTTCGGTGCCGGCAGTGCAGCGCTGCCTACGACACTCTGGTGGAACTGACCGTGCACATGAACGAGACCGGGCACTACCAAGACGACAACCATAAAAAGGACAAGCACAGACCTACCAGCTACTCAAAGCCGCGGAAAAGGGCTTTCCAGGACATGGACAAGGAAGATGCACAAAAAGTTCTGAAGTGTATGTTCTGTGGTGACTCTTTCGATTCCCTTCAAGATCTGAGCGTTCACATGATCAAAACAAAACATTACCAAAAAGTGCCTTTGAAGGAGCCGGTACCAACCATCTCTTCAAAACTGGTCACTCCGGCAAAGAAACGTGTGTTTGATGTCAACAGGCCTTGTTCCCCCGATTCCACGACGGGGTCTTTCTCGGATACTTTTTCTCCTCAGAAGAACGTCAACCTGCAGCTGTCATCTAACAACCGCTACGGCTACCAGAACGGTGCCAGCTACACGTGGCAGTTCGAGGCCTGTAAATCTCAGATTTTGAAGTGCATGGAATGTGGAAGTTCCCACGATACCCTACAGCAGCTCACAACCCACATGATGGTCACTGGCCATTTCCTGAAAGTCACAAGTTCGGCTTCAAAGAAGGGAAAACAACTTGTCCTGGATCCTTTAGCTGTGGAAAAAATGCAGTCCCTGTCTGAAGCACCAGCCAGCGAGAGCACTGTTTTGAAATCGAGCAGTAAATCGTCCGCAGAATGCACAGCTCCCACCTCTGAGGTGAAAAAAGAAAGTAAAAAAGACAAGGCTGACGAGGGAAACAAGGAGGAGAAAGCAGTGAAGGCTGAAGAGTACGAAGACACTCTTCAGAAACCACTGGATCCCACAATGAAATACCAGTACCTCAGAGAAGAAGATTTAGAAGATGGTTCCAAAGGTGGCGGGGACATCTTAAAGTCCTTGGAGAACACTGTCACAACGGCCATTAATAAAGCTCAAAATGGAGCGCCCAGCTGGAGTGCCTACCCCAGCATCCACGCAGCGTACCAGCTCTCTGAAGGAGCTAAGCCGTCTTTGCCTGTGGGCTCCCAAGTACTGCAGATCAGGCCAACGATCACCAACAAACTGAGGCCTATAGCTCCAAAGTGGAAGGTCATGCCTCTGGTCCCTGTCTCAGCGAATGTGGCCCAGTGCACTCAAGTGAAGAAAGAAACCGATGACAAGGAGGAGGTACAAAAGGACTATGCTAAAGAGAGCACCCAAGCTGAGCCTGCCTCACTCAACCAGAGCGAGAGAGAACCTCTCCTCAAATCCGAAGCCTCTGTGGAGCCAAAAAAGACAGAAGCATGCCCCTTGAAAGAAGAAGGAAAAATTAAAGAGGACAATGGAAAAGAAAAACCTGCCCTCAAGGAACCAACAGCAGCTTCTCTCAGTAACGGCTGTGCTCCTGCCAACCATCCGTCTGAACTGCCTTGTGTCAGTCCTCTCAGTGCGCTGCAGTCCGTACTCAATAATCACCTGGGCAAAGCTACTGAGCCTTTACAGCCTCAGTCCAACTCCAGCCCCAGCTCTAGCACAATTTCTATGTTCCACAAACCTAACCTAAATATGATGGAGAAGCCGGTTTTGTCTCCTGCTGCGACCCCACCAAAGCCTGCAAGTGTATCCAGGCACTATTTGTTTGAAAACAATGATCAGCCTATTGACCTGACCAAATCCAAAGGCAAGAAAGCTGAGTCAGCTCAAGCACAATCTTGTACTTCTCCACCCCAAAAACATGCTCTGTCTGACATCGCTGACATGGTCAAAGTTCTTCCCAAAGCTACTACACCAAAACCTGCTGCATCTTCAAGGATCCCGTCTATGAAATTGGAAATAGATGTCCGACGCTTTGAGGACGTCTCAACAGAAGTCTCCACTCTGCATAAAAGGAAGGGCAGACAGTCCAACTGGAACCCTCAGCATCTTCTCATTTTGCAAGCCCAGTTTGCTTCCAGCCTCTTTCAGACATCTGAAGGTAAATATTTATTATCAGATCTAGGCCCGCAAGAGCGCATGCAGATTTCCAAGTTTACCGGACTGTCAATGACCACCATCAGCCATTGGTTGGCAAATGTCAAGTACCAACTTAGGAAAACTGGAGGAACAAAGTTTTTGAAAAACATGGACAAAGGACATCCAGTCTTTTACTGTAGCGACTGTGCATCTCAGTTTCGAACCCCATCTACTTACATTAGCCACTTAGAATCTCACCTAGGTTTCCAAATGAAAGACATGAACAGGCTGGCTGTGGAGCAGCAAACCAAGGTAGAGCAAGAGATCTCCAGAGTTTCAGTTCAAAGGTCTCCTGAAACAATAGCTGGAGAAGAGGACACAGACTCTAAGTTCAAATGTAAGTTGTGCTGTCGGACATTTGCGAGCAAACATGCAGTAAAACTTCATCTAAGCAAAACACACAGCAAGTCCCCAGAACACCATTCACAATTTGTAGCAGAAGTGGATGAAGAATAACTCTTAAGGTATGCATGCTCTATAGCGAGTTTTAATTTCATCATTTTAAGGAGGCTTCCTAAGACATTCATACTTTCTTAAGTGTAGGAAACAGTATAAAATGCATCATGTACCCCTGCTTCATCGCGCTGATTGCATGTACATATCCATTTTATAATGTTTTCAAGAAGAGAGCTTGGTAAATGCATAACCACATTGCCCTGTATAGAAAAGTTGCTTCTTACTCATATTTGCAAAGTAGCTGTTTGCCCGGTCCTCACTCTTTTTTTGTTTCTATAAATTAATGGCTTCACATCCCGCGCACTTTGGTGTGGAATGCGACAACTAAGCGCTACTCTTTGCAGTAAGAACGGAGAATGACCAAAAAACATGAGCACTGAAAACCAAACCCTTGTGACGCGTTTCAGTGCTAACACGCAAGTCCATCTGATTTTGATGGGGGAAAAGAAGACAATTCGATGTCAAATTGGCAAAAACTATTCCAAGGGTCTCATAAACTCAAACGCAGCCTCAAGATCCTACAGTTAACTCTGAGAAGCTGATATCTAAACGTTTGGTCACTCTTTTGTCGCTATTTGGATACTCAGTTTTGTAAAATATCTGAATAGTTTGCACTTACTTAAACACTTTCTATGGGGAGTGGCCTTTCTTGTTGCATCGTTTTAGCTCCATTGTTCCTTTTTTAGTGCTTAAGATGTTTTTTATTACACTTCTGTTCCATGTTGGTGGGTGTACTGGTCAGTCCATAAGCATCGCTGACTTCAGTGCAAGTCTTCATATCACTGGAATGGGGGGTTAATGTTTAAGTGAGAAGCAACTTGATTTTTTTACAAGCTAATATTTCAAAGACCTGTTAGTAGGATTCCTCTACGTTAGTGTTGCTACTTTCTGCTGAAAAACACACCAACCGAAGTACTGCCAAACCCAATGTTTATACCCTGTAATGTAATATTCAGATGCCACACAATTTTTTTTTGCATTTTTACTTCTACTTGATTCACGAACTTGAATATTCT
Source organism: Rhinopomastus cyanomelas (assembly GCA_013400115.1). Lineage (NCBI taxonomy): Eukaryota > Metazoa > Chordata > Aves > Bucerotiformes > Rhinopomastidae > Rhinopomastus > Rhinopomastus cyanomelas. The sequence goes on from VXBP01008606.1 coordinate 1,198,310, forward strand.
TGATTTAAATAAATATACAGAACGTCAACTACAAGTCCAAATAGAAGTTTTTTGTTCTAACGAGTTTATTTCCAGGAAGGCTCTGTTAGTCATTCCCAGCAATTTCTCCAGCAGGCTCGAGCTCTGCTTCTCTTCACAGAATAATCAGGTGCAGGTTCCGATTTTCTCCAACGTGTTCTTTACTTGAATAACGCTCAGAAAATGAATTCGTCAGACAGTCAAAATTAAAGATGTGTTGTGAGTTGTCGCTTACGCCACCTGCTATTGTGGCTATTCTCTGGCTAATTGAGGGTGCAGCACTTGGAGGATGAATACCCATTTGTGTGAAGATTTCACATTTGTTTGCTGCAAATATTCATGAAGCCTTACGAAACGCTCTCTGTGTACAGAGCCAGTGCGAGGACTATGCATCACTTAAGCTCCATTAAAAAGGCTACTTTTGAATAATTTAAACCACTAATCAAAGGGTTACTTTGGGGTGGGTAATAGAAGCCACACAGTGTAACGTCAGTATTCAAGTGCAGTAAGATTTAAGTTTTGCATACATCTTGTACGTGCCGTCTGCATTTGACTAGATTTATGCTCCCAGCATATTTTTGCCAGCAGAAATCTGCTGAACTCAAAAGGAGTTTGTTTTCTAAATAGGGCTAATACCTTTAAGTTTCTGCTTGGGCATTTTCAAACCCAACATGAGACCTCAACAAACCTTGTTTGTCTGACCGTTCAGAATCAACACGCCTGACACAATATCAGACTGCTGCAAGAGGCTGGTTAGGGAAAATACACCACACTTTGTTTCCTTCCCCACCAGCTAATGACTGTTAAGACTCTGACATCCATAGCGCTCACACAAGTGATACAGGAGCAAACCAATAATTTGGGTACTATCAAACAAAAGCTATCTGCCAAATATATTAATATAACCGCTATTTTGGCACATTCATGGCTTAATACATGACAAATGTTTCAGATTTGGTCTTAAAAGCACCGTGTTATTACTAAGAGGCAAACCAAACACCCACCTTTATAAATGTGTTCCTATTTCTGACGATTTGGGGAACAAATACAAAGGAAAGAGTGGTTTCTGCATTGTAATCACTCGCACAGGCACATCGCGGGTATTATTCAGGTGGTGTGTAACTGCACAAATACGGTACCGTCCTTCCTGCCGTTGGGTACTGAGAAATTGCTGTCCTCTTAATACTCATCCATTTCTAATTTATATCAAGATGCAGGTTGTATCTTACCTTTGGGGAAAAAAAAAGCATTTAAATTGCGATGGCAGAGTGATAGCACTGTTATCTGGAACTACAATTTTAGTCGGCATGCATGATGGCACAAATTGTGTGAAATGATGGGGTATTTGGGATAGCATTGTAAAGATTTTATTACAGTTTCGGAGCCGTAAACCTACTGAAGTTGTGAGTATGTCACAGCGCAGAGGCCAGAGTTTACTCCTACGGTCTCTTCCGGAGATCCGCAAGGAGACTAAATCAAATCACAGGGATTTTCAGCGTTTACTTTTTCCAGGGTACATTATTTTTACGTTTTGATATACATTTGAATAATGACATAGAGGAGAGCACTCTATTTAGACACAAGAAACGTAAACCACACTGAGGTCCTTAAAATGTGCTCTTGCATTTACTTCTAGGCAATGCTGTAGTGAAACAGAGATAAAAAGAGAGGAAATATATGGAAATAAAACAGTGGAAAGAGTGCTCTAAGTATAGAAATACATTAAATGCTTCCTATATTTCAATGAAATTTACTATTAAAGGTTATATTTTTAAATGTTAGCTGTCGTTACAAATCTAAATAAATAATCTGCTTTAGTACTGTAGAAAAATGTGTTATGTGCGTAGATTTATTTTTAAGGCCTCTGTGAGGCTGTTTGTGAGAAATTTGCTATAAATTCTTCTTAAGTGTAAGACATATATACGTTTTATATTCATCTTTGGTGTTTCCTTGAATCCTTCTATGGGTTTAGTAATACACTGTAAAATTATGTGTAATACACAACAATCAGACATCTCTCTTCTCTTTCATTTAACCCGCTTCAGATTTGGTTTTACTGCTAGTCATCAAAGAAAACCCATGAACATCAGGGAACATGGCTTTAGTTAGAAGTCATTTGTATGTTGACCTGGACCTTTGAAGAACGTTTGTTCATTTCTTCAATTAAACTAGAATTTTTTATGTTGTCCTGAGCAAAAATAGACGAGGCAGAATTGCATTTCTCCTTCGAAATTCAGGTGAGACCGGCAATAAACTGGTCAGTAACGGAGGCTTGCTGTGGTCTTGTCTACAACTTTTTACAGAAATTAGTGTCTTTAGAGCAAATTTTACTATCTCAATCGGGGAGATTTCTTTTTCAAAAGACCCTGATAAGTAAACAGGCAGCTACCTGAGATGAACTAATTTGAAAGCAAGGCTGCTGCAAAACAAAAAAAATGACTCATAATGATAAACAGTTTTTCTCTGTGTTTCCTCCTTTGTCTTTTTTTAACCATCAAGTTTAAAGCTTCTACAGTGCTTTTTTTCTACTTTATAGGAGACAACTGACATTCTGTGGTAAATGGAAGAAAGAGCAGAGCAGAACTGAAAATCCTCTAATGCACTGACACTAACTTGCCCTCTATTGTTGAAAATGAGCAGGCAATCATGATTGTTCATCAAATGGCTCCTAATGCAGTTAAAGCATTCAGCTATAATTTCTCCTTGCATTTATAATTACTGTCATAGACTGCACACCTCAGTGAGCAGATTAAAGCTATAAACTATTTAGCCGTAGCTTTAAGATGAGGAACTTGATTTGTCTGGCAGCAGTTATTTGTTAGAGAGCTTGACACTTCACATAAAAATGACTCAACTTGATGAAGAACAATGCAGTTTAAGCAATGCAGTGATTTTAAATCAGTCATTATACCACGCCCTGTAAGAATTGCAAAGCAATTTGTTAAATGATATATAGGACGCGTAGATAACTGTATGTGTGAAGTATACCAAAATAGAAGACTTTTGATTTCGTGAATTTTATTTCCTCATCCCTCTGAAACAGTAGGAGCAGCTCTGAGCGCCGTGTTCTGCTTTTAGCCAATATCGGTGTTACACGGGCAAGGTCGATGGCGCAAATTGCTATCCAGAACTGTATTTTATAGAATTTAGCTTATTCATCTTTCATTTCTCTCTTAGTAACAACTATTAACAACCAAGAGATTCTTTCAGGGAAGCACACATGCAGGGACCTAGCTGCCTACAGTTGTGTCTGCCATGACTGCATCAGCACCATTTGCAAAAACCTCTGAGTGTTCTGCTAATGGCTTCCTCACCCAGAAAGGGTCCGTTGCCTTATTATTCGGTTCAAATAGGAGGACTTTTCTGACTACAACTTATTGGGAAATAATGGCCACTTAATGGTGAAAAAATTTAGTGGGGAGTCCCATTTTAAAATGGACTCTTTTTTTGTGAACCATGTAAAATTACTGAGCATCACAAAGAAGAGAAGAGGAAACAGAGGAATAGGAAGAGTAATAGGTCTGCTATGCTGGAGATTCACAGCGCCCAACCTCAGCAAGGACCTACCTCCAAATCCTCACTCCTCCCTCAGAGAGGTCCTTTCTAGTGATTGTTCTAGTGAAGCCTCAGTTCCCCTCCCTCTGTGAAATTTATCGCTGTCTTCCCAAAGTAATAGATCAGGATTTTGTATTTTCATTAGCATTCTCTAATATTCAAAATTTTCTGGATACCACCATCTAGCAATAGTCTTTGTAAAACCAGTAATACAGATGATACATCACAGTGTGGCATTGCACATGTATCAGCACCGATTTACTTGTTTGATATGAATACTACAGGTTGATATTAAAATCAGTAGTAGTTAATGTTGCATTGACACATCCAGCCCATTAGGTCAACCCATATTCGCAGCATCACAGAACATCGGGGATTGGAAGGGACCTCAAAAGATCATCCAGTCCAATCACCCCACCAGAGCAGGATCACCTAGACCAAGTCACACAGGAATGTATCCACACGGGTTTCAAACATCTCCAGGGACGGAGACTCCGCAACACCTCTGGGTAGGCTCTGGATAAGTGCACAGTGTGTGGCAGTTCCTGCTCCCAAAAGGTAGGGACTCTGCTGCCTGCAAAGAAACAGCAATTTTTTAGTATTCTGAATCTTGATCATCCCCTACCTCCTGGAACATTCAGTATTCATAAGGATATCAACATCTTGCCTTCTCCTTGCTGTGTCTCATATTATTAAATGCTACAGCCTTCATAATCTATAGAAGAACATTTTTACCCAGGGAGATTTCACAGGAAGAGTATCTGAGTCTTATTTATACATTTTACACCTCAGCAATCAAATCACAAAGATCAATAACAAAAGGAAAAAAACATGAGCGGTACCGAGCCCTCAAAAACACCTTTCAATAAAAATAATGTAATTTAGCAGGATGATCACTCAGTGCAAATATGATGGAGCACAGATGGAAAATGAGGAAAATTATAGATACAGCTTTATGGGAGGAGGAAAGGAGGAAGAGATTTTTCACTATTTATTGGGATAATGAACAGATAATTCTTGATTATTAAGCTGTAGTCTTCAGGCCTCATTCTGCCATCTCTTCCCATCTCCTTGGTATCTGGGCACAGGAAGGATCAGGCCAGCACACCAGCTTTCACACGTCAGCGGAGTCACGCAGCATTCACACCGCTGCAGCTCCAGCTCGGTACCCTGCCGGTGAGAAGACGAATGAGGCAGAACAAACAACACAGCACACAGCCTATGTCTTAAGTGTGACGGTGTTTCTTTCACAAGAGCGTCTCAGCTTCAGGAGAGGGGCAGCAGACCCTGCGTTTCCAGCCTGTGGTAACATCCAGACACCACAGCAGATCGCACAAGATCCCAGCCCCTGAGAGAGCCAAGGGGGCTCATCCTCATGCTGCCATCTCCCTGTCTGGGAGCGTGATCTGGCAAAGCCCTTGAAGGTGCGAGGAGACAGAAAAGATTCCCTATGCTCAAGTTTGCAAGAGGGATCCTGCTCTGGGGTGCAGCGTTGGCTCTGTCAGCTCTTCTCCCTGGCAGATGGACAAACGGGATGGCCACGGGGCACGGCAGAGGCCAGGTGGCCAAGAGGAGGGTGTGTTGGGGCTTGGAGACAGAGGGAATGGCAACAACTTGCTGGAGTGGAGGGAAGGAGGAAGGCATGGGGCCAGGAGGGGACTTGTTCACTGCAGTAAATTTACACAGTTCCTTCATTGAAGCAAACCAGTTCCTCCTCCCCTCCAAAATCCCTCCATGCCAGCCCTCAGCACCAGCTCCTCTGCCAGCGGTCAGCACGTGCAGGCAAGGGGGAGGGAAGGATGGGGGAGTGGAGGAGGTTGTCATGTCTAATGAATACCCTGAATATATCGAGATATATATTTTTTTCATTTCAGAAAAGGTTCCATTAAGAGGGAGACAGCCCTAACATGTGCTTTGGCCCCTCATCAGATTTATGAGTATTTGCTCTGCTCTTTAATAGGAAACTCTGCAGCAACTGCCACCTTGCCTGCTCTCCCTGAGATACACAGTGGCTTCTCGGGGAAATGCACTTCATTATTAATGTGAATTTGTACGTTTTTATGACACTGCTTGGGGGAAGGGGCAGGCAGAGATTTCCTGGTGATATATGCTCATTTCTAACCATTTATTGTCCCAGACAATCGAAGAACAATGATAAACACTGCTATAGAAAGTGGAGGATGCTGCAGTGACATTTTTGCAGGGAAAGGAGAGGTGGCTAGAGTGACTTTCATGTGGCTGTTCCACTCCACCTCCTCCTGCAGCAGATCGAGCGGTCTGTGCGGTGGCAGGTACTGCTGCCCCTCGCTCTTCTCAGGCCAGCCAAAACCACCTGATCTGTGCCTTGCTACAGCCAAGGGGAGGAGAAAGAGTTTGTCTGTTGGGAAACCTGCACTGCAGAGGATCACTGGCCTCCCAGTGAGTGGATGCTCAGAGTCCCCACAAGCCTGCACCCTGATAGTCTCTTCTTGATTTCTTATCAAGTAACCAGCATGCAAACTCTGTGCCCACAACAGCAGCCTAAAGGCAAAGCAGGCCCAGAAGAGAAAGGCAAGGGCATGGGGACCAGTTCACCAGGGCATTCTCAGCATCTTCCAGTTTCTCTTTTTATTACCACACTCATCCATAATGGATAATAATTACAACTGTGCAAGAGTTCCAGCAGGTCCTGAAAATGGTGGGTTTGGGCTCCAACGGAGAAACAAAATGCTTCAGCCTTCAATCTCGCCTTAATAGAGAGATCAGGGAGATCGCGACCTCCATCCACATGCTCTTTTATTCTCTTCTTCTGCCTTTCCTGATAGCAGTCTGCACCTTTTGGTGAAGGTCACACTGCCTGGTACTACGCAGCCCCTCAATATCCAGAGGTCTCGATGCTTGAGAGTTTCCCAGGTCCCCGTTGGGATAATCACTCTCTATATCATTGCCAGGCAGAGCTTTCTCTGTGCCATGGAGCCTGTAGCCTCCAGCCACAAGTGAACAATTGCCATGTTTTATGTTCATACTCGTATTCTGTTCCCTAGCTGTGAGGAGGCACAGTCCTTTGTAAGAGGAGATGTGCCCTACAGCCCCAACACTAAGACTTTCCCTATGACATTTGTCTGCTCTTCTCACACACCTGAATAGTAGTGAAATAAGAACATCATAACCATACAGGGTTAGTTCAAAGATCCGTGTGTCCATCCTATCTGTGACCAGGGCCAGCATGAGCATATGAACAGGACAGACATGTGCTGCTACTCTCGGAGCACTCTCCCAGCCTCCAGATTTACTGTTGAGGGACTGCTTCAGCTGGAGGAGGTTATTTGTCCTGGCTCCCAGAGTTGCAGAGAACAGCAAGAGGCCTTCCTTGTAGTTGTAGAGACTTAGTCATAACAGTGAAGCTTCTTGGAGTGACCCTAGAGGTGCCAAGGTGAGGAATAAATGATGTACAAACCCCCAACAGCAGTCTGACAGTACCCAGCCTTTCACTGACCCTCCTCTTTGTGAGTGGCTAAGGAAGGAAGCACCTGCAGAGTGCAGAAGTGCTATCAAACCCAAGACCACTCTCTGGCTTTCCTTGGGAGCTTAGCATGATGCAACAGAAATGCCACCCTTAAAGGATTTCTCTCCCAACTGTGTGCAGAGCAGGACTTCAGTCTTACGGCAGAGCTTAGGCTGGCACAGACCAGTAGTCTGGAGGACGTAAAACTGTACTGTTGCACATAGATGATGCTGGTTTGATCCCTTCCCAGTTTGCTTTCAGCTTTTCTACACTTCCAGAGCACTCTGTGCAGGCAAAACCATTTTCCCATCTCTCTCAGGCAACTGTTGAAATCTCAAATGTGAAACTGCTGTTTCCATGGGCATTTAATGAAAACTCACAGACACTCCCTATTCCTGAGAACCCCCGAGTTTGTACCGTGAGCAACACAGACTGCCTGAAATTCTCCCTCTCAACACATGTAACTGATACCCTAGCGCTGTTCACAGCTGCCAGTAGATAACTGTCACACAGTTCCACCTCTCCACTTGTTGGCTATTGCAAGGGAAGACCCGTCCTGTGCAGTTCCCTGTCTCTCCCCTGTGCCACTGTGATGTCTGTGCAGCGTCCCCATAGCCGTGTGTGCATCAGTACTCCAAGCACAGCGGTGATTACAAAATGCTGACGATATTCCGGGGGGTAAAACAAGTACTGATCAATGTTGGGACTGTGTCCTTGTGGCTACCAACTTTCTTTACAAGGCCATTAGGAAAAGTGACATTGTTTGTACCCACCTCTTCATCACATGGGACAACACTGGAGAAGAGTCCCTCTGGGACACGACAGCACTATGCCTGTTCCTGCCTATGTTCATGTGAAGTGAGAACAGTTCTCTGCCACTGGAGAAGGACAGACACTTCTCTCATGCTCGTTCAGCTCAGGGGCAAACAGCTACACATGGACCGGTCCTCGGTGAAGCTCACCTAGACAAGGCATGCACAGACAGATGGGCTGTGGGTGGGCTTCCCGCTCAGTAATTCATTTCCCTCCATAATCCTATGGAGCCCTAATCTGTTGGCCTTGGGTTTTTATGGTGCAAGACCCAGGTTTGTCATCTAGGGAAAAAATGATAGGGGAGGTAATTCTGTTTATTTGATCAATGCTTTTTTAAAACATTGTCTGTGCTCCCAGGAATTATGTGGTGGCCTTCTTCTATAAATCAGAAATGCGCCGAAAAAATAACTCAGTATTTTTCCAAAGATATTAGGGTGAAAGTTCTTACACTCCTATTTCGTGTCTGGAGGAAAAATATCAACAAGAGTGATAAGTATAGGCAAAAGGAGTGCAAAAGCACACCCTGTCATTTGTCTTCCGTGTGCCATATGTTTTCTGGATCCTGCACCTCCCACATATGAATTGCATGCAGTAACGTGGGGTGCTCACGTTACTCAGGATTATTTGGCTAAGACCTGCCTATGTGGAGGGAATTAACTTAGATAAAGTCAATCCACTGTGCTTTGTTGGGGTTTTTTTTTTTGCTTATTCTGGATTCATAGAGTAGAAAATTAAAGATCCCACTGTGCCAGGCTTCATGTCATTTGGTTTTAATTTAATTCATCTCTCCAATTCTCCCTGTTTTTCCTTCTCTTTGAGTATCACCGGTAGGTGGTCCAAGCATCAACCAGAAGATTTACTGGCAAGACTAAATGCGTGAGTGTTATGAACACATTGTTTCTCCGATATGATTTAATGACCTTTTTGGCATTCCCATGGCTCTTTAAGTCGTCCATAGTAATTCCCTTTGGCAGCCAAAGCTCCTGTTGATCAGGTGAAAGCTGATGCAAATGTCAGATGTCGATAAATTTGTAATCCCTAAATGTGATACTTGGTGCTGGAGTGAGACGGTGTCAACCAGAGTGTAGCAGGAGACACCCAGGATATGAGCTGCAGCTCACCGCGAACAGAAAACTGGCAGGGAAGGGATGCCATGTCCAGGACCTCTCTGCAGCCAAGCCCTTTTCCTTCCCCACGCTCCCTCTTCTCCCTGCACGTTCTCTGAATTGCTGAGTTTTGCCAAAAGAAGGGTTTATGGCTGTAGTCAGCAGAGCAACTCTGGTAGAGGTTCTGTCCCTTGCTCTGCTTCTGACTCATCGTGTGAGGCTGAGATTTAACTTCTCTTTCTAAAGGAGCTCTTTACAGTTCAGAGGTTTCTGAGGCTTCAGTTTGATCCTGGAAACTATTAGTTATGCAAGATATTCCAGGAAATTAACAAGACCACTTATATAACCTAGGTGTTGCGGGAATGAGTCATGACTCATTTATAGTTCTAAGTTGCTTGGAAGGGGCGAGCCTTGTATGGAAGCCTGATTTTATATACAATAAAGACATAAGAACAATCACATAATTTCCCAAGAGATTTTCTTAAGGGCCCTCCGCTTTGACCTTTGGCTCTGAAAAGCTCCAGTTTGTTTGACATTGGAAAAAAAACGAATGTGTGAGTACAGTGCCATGAGCATTTGCACTTTGAACATGCTGGGGCTGAACACAGCTGAACTGGAAAAGGCTGCAGCAGCTAATGTACTGGGAAAATGTAACACGGGCATCTACTTAATAACTCAACTAATTCCTTTAGCTCACCTTGTAGGGATTTAACCTTTGAATGAGAGAGTCCCTAGTTCAGAACCGCACGTCTCCTCTGTCCTCATGTTAATTTTTAAATTATATATCATTGTTGAGAGGCCCTTGTGTTGAGCATTACAGGCTATTTTTCATGTCTAAAATGGGGAATTATAACTGAACATTAGCTACTGGCTATAAATCACACAGAACAAAGTGGCATCTGCATCTAGTCGGTAACGAGAGTGGGAGAATTGTAAGTTACTTAGGATGAGTCAGGAGAGAGGACACAAATGCAGTGGCAGAGATACTGTGACCTGAGAAAAATAATGGTTCTTCCAACTGTGTGGACTGTTGCTCTCCAGAGCTCTCCACAATCAGCATTTCAAGTGCACACTCACAGCAGGAGCTCAGTCAGTCTGAAGCTGGAAGGTTTTTCACACACCTCTGCAATGCCACCGAGCACGTTGTGGTCATGCTGGGCCAGGGCTGGGAGGGTTCACAGCCTGGAAACAGCACTTTTCTCTTTGGCCCTCCTCACCGCCTTCCTCCATCAACGGGCATGAGTGAGCAGTGACCACAACCCCCTCTCCCTGGGATATGTTTTTATTTCTAATTGCAGCTGAGGCCAGGTAAGAAGGAGGCAGCTCAGGTCTGTTAACAGAGCAGTTATCGAGGCTGCTGGGTACGAGCTGACCAGTTCGTTCTCTGCTGCTCAGCTCACAGGCAGGAAACCCCGCTGCTCCTGTGCCTTTCTGAACATCCCACTGTTGATAAAAGACAGCAAAATAAGCTGGGCATGCTCTCCTTCTTGCATTTATCTCTGCTGGCCTTTCTGCCCCGGGTTTTGGTTTTCCTTAGTTCTTTCATTTTTGAGAAAGCTTGCTATCACTGCAGTAAGCAAAATCTACCTGTTGTCCTGGCAGGAGTCTCCCAGAAAGTTTGGTGCTGCCTGCCTGGTCAGGTATTCCTCGTTCTGGGAATCATACACCTGTACAGCAGCAGCCACTGGAGGTGTTTAACAAAGTGAATGCAGCCAGGGACTTTGGATTGGTTGTCCCTGCAGTGAAGGTCTCCTCTTAAATAAAAGCACAGACTTCCACAAAGGGATTGTGCTGAAATTAAAGCTTTAGATGTCTTTCATAGCAGACAGTAAATACAGCAGTTTTTACAGCTAGGCCAGGTCTGTGTCCTGGCAGGAGGCATTTGCTCAGGAGCGGCCACTAGGACAGAAGTACCAGGAGCCCTCCTGTCATCTGGTGAAGGTGACCAGCGGACTGATGCAAGGTTCTCTTCTGTTTCCATTGCCTCAATTTGGCAACAAGGGAATGCGTTTCCAGGATTCAACTCAACAGTCTCTCCCAGCCTCCTAACAGCCCCTGGCCTGGCACCTTTACTCTCCCCAGAACAGCCAGTGGTCCATGAGCACAAGGTCAGTGCAGTGCCAAGCACAGCGGTTTGCTGGTCCATGGTTGGTCTCTGAGTAACAGTAATTATAATAGGTGCTCTGGTGATTAGAGTCAAACTTAAGAACATTCTTAAAAGCTCTGCAGAATGGAGGCCTGTGTGCTCTGTATTTATTAGGCTGTTCAGCAGTAATTCAGACGGCTGAGAATTGGAGAGGACCTGGTCTATCTAATTGTGTGTCTAAATCATAGTTGCACCGTGACTCAGAGGTGCCAAGATTATCACCCCCACAGAACAGCTTAGGTTATGTTGGTCAGATTCCTGCAGATGGTCAGTTTGCATCGCAACATGTAAAATTACAGCTTCAGCCGTAAAGCTACTGCCTCAAATTTATTATATATTGCAGCACAACAAGCAAATTAATACCAGATGCAGTATATGCCCAGGCATTAATGTGAACGGAGGATGAAGTATTCTCCTCCCAGCTCATTGGTATGTGTTTCCTTCAGAGCAGAACTGAACTGCCCAGAATCACCAACGACAAGGAAGAGGAGAGTAGTCCTGCGTGGTGTTGGGTTTCCTGGTTCCAGGGACACGGGAAGGGCATCCCACACCCTGTGGCATGAGGCCCCAGGGTTTCTGAACTTGCAGTTCTTCTCTGAGCATCGCGCATGCAAGAGCCGAGCGCTCAGCAAAATCTTTTTATTATTCGTCATAAAGAATCGCAGCTGTGAAAAGCAGACTAGGGGAGGAGTGGGAACAGGCAGGCACTCTGCCTCGGACCGATGTAAATCAGGAGTCACTCCGCTACACTGAATTATGTTGTTGTCACTCAGACATCAGACCAGAATCAACCCCTTTACCTGCAAGAGATGAGTGAAATATCTCACAACCGTGTGTCCAGGAGCCTGCTAAGCTCCTTGCAGAGCTGCTGTCAGTGTGCCCAGGGCAGAAGCATATTTTTTTCCTTACTGTTGTACATAAGGGCTCTGCTGCAGCCGACAACATGAAATGTGTTAGTTCGGTTTGTTCAAAATGGAGAGTGTTTGTTAAGTGTTGCCTCTTTGATGTTGCGCTGCCATCTCCATCTTTGTCATCATTGCCCATCTTTTTCAATCTAATGAACTCAAACCATCAGTGCAACTTAAGTTCGGCTGTCTGTTCTTGCATAGTTAATATTAAAAATGTACTAACAGTGTGGCTGCGAAATCAAATTATGCACATAAATATGCTGGCATAGCAGAGGAGGCGGCAGAAGCTGAAGTTAGCAACATTGATGCCAGTTCACATTTGCAAATCAACCGTCAATCTGTCATTAAACATGTTATCAAATGATGATAAGTGTATGCTTCTTGCTTGCATTGGCGCGCTTATTCCCGATGTTGATGTGCATTAATGGGATAATGTGCATTAACATAGTCTTGCTTGGATGAACACAAAACATTTTTTATCCGTCTCAGTTTGTTTCCCCCTGTGGCCCCCAAGTAAGTGTTTTGTGTTATCAAATTGCCAAAAAATGGGAAAACACATTACTTTTAATTAGCAAAAAATTCGAGTCATTATTTTTTTTTTTTTTCTAATTTTTATCCCCCGTGTGTTGTCACTTGAGGTGGGGGGACACACACCAAAGGAAAAACCCCATTGCACTGCCTCCTTTAAGTAAAACGATTAATGTCAGAAACTCAGAGACTGACAATTACGTGCTGTCTTAATGCACTGGCCTTTCATCTGCAGTCCTTGCTTTTGACACGAGTGATGGTTTCAGTTCAGCGATATGAAAGGCAGCAAAGGAAACGATCGCAGGCATTCCCAGCCCATTGTGTGGTGCCGCGCTCAGACATGGCAGCAGTCCTTGAGCTGGCTTCATTGAGCAGTTTTGCAGGCGAGCAGGCAAAGTCTGCACCTAGAGATTAAACAAAAAGCTGAAGAGGAGTGCGGTTGCTCTAGGAGTGAGCCAGGGATCTGAAGGAAATTCGGGCCCATTTGCCTGACTGTTACAGCATCCCACAGGGTGCCGCAGAGCCAGGGCTCCGCTCACGGTAGATGCTGCTGGAAACTTCTAAGGTGGAAAAAAAGTCCTCACTGGGAAGAACATGAATCTATTAGAGGAGCCAGGCAATCACCCCAGAGTAGACCAAATGCTTTCCTGCTCACAGGCTGTGCCAGAGCAGCACCCAGGAACTGAGGGCTCAGCTCACACTAGTGCCAGGGAAGGCTCCCCAGGAATGACTTCACAGAATCACAGAACATTAGGGATTGGAAGGGACCTCGAAAGATCATCTAGTCTCGAACAAAAATACATAACAGTATTGTTTTTGTTTATTTCTTCTGTTTAGAACCGAGGTGTTTACCCAGGTTTTTGGAAAAAGTTGGAAGGGCATCTTTCACACTTGTGGGAACTCAAGGTTTTCAAAATCTTTTTAAAAAATGTAACTGAAGCAAAGTTCTTCCCACCCCTGGAGAACATTCCTGCTTCTAAATCCTTCCACATTTATGCAATGGGGGCAAAATTTTGATGACCTACCCAGGTTTTTAGAGGAAAACTGTAATAGTAATGAAAAGCAGTGTGTATCACAGAACATCAGGGATTGGAAGGGACCTCGAAAGATCACCTAGTCCAATCCCTTTGCCACAACGGGATAACCTAGATCCAGTCGCATAGGAACATATCGGGGTGGGTTTTAAACGTCTCCAGAGAAGGAGACCCACAACCTGGATAATATTTGGTACTGGTTGAAGCACCGGTAATTTTTCCAAGGGTTTTACCAGCAGTGTTATCAAATGAGAATGAAGAGCTGCCTTAAAGGAAAGTCAGTCAGTGAAAGCACTTTATTTTTAGGTTTTGATCCAGCAAACAAAACTTCTTCTAAAACTTTTATGAAAGACACCATATTATTTATGTGTTGCTAAAACAGCAACTTTTGCTCGTAGAATAGCAACACTGATAAATTACACTCAGTCTCTGCTTATACCTACATCGAACCTCCAATCATGGCTTGAGGTTTATTGTGAATTTTTAAAACATGTAACTGGTAGAATAGGAAGCTTCTACAAACTACGAGACTCTTAGTAAATGGGTCAAACTTTTGTTCACTCTTTCGTTTTTCTCAACCTAGTAATGCCATTAACTTTTGGAATTCTATTCAGGTCTCTGATTTCTATTATCTGGATAATTTAGAGAAAAAAACCCAAAAGGGAATAATTGCTGAAGTTTTTTTTAACTGTCTGGATTTTTTAAAAGCATTTCCTATTATTTCTAAACTGTGGATACATCAGCACAAGTTTCATAATCATAGAACTCTAATAGCAGTAATTGTATTCCTGTTAACCCTGGCTTCAGCGAGTCCTCATGTTTTCTACTTCTAAATCAAAGAACTTGTCTTCTAGTACAAAGAGCTTGAATTTTAAGTGTATTTTCTGTAACACATCCATTACTGACAGAATTTATCCAGCAACATTTTTTTTTAGAGTTGTGTAGCTTTACGTTGCTTCTACTCCATGAGCTACCTTGAAATTAACTTGTCAAACGTTCGTCCCACTACTTAGGGAAGGTTCTTAATCAGATGAGTGGACCAATTTGTCATGACTTGGAGGAGAGGTGTTGGAAATCAGATGGCATTTAAAAGGCTCTCTGTGAAGGCTGTGTACGAGGGGCTCCTGTAATGCAGCTCAGGCTGGGCTCCCGTAAAGGGCTATTTGTGTCAGAGATGGCATTTTGAAAACGAGAGCAAGAATCACAGAACATTAGGGATTGGAAGGGACCTCGAAAATTAATCTAGTCCAATCCCCCATCACAGCAGGACCACCTAGACCAAGTCACACAGGAACATGTCTGGGCAGGTTTTTAAACATCTCCAGAGAAGGAGACTCCACAACCTCCCTGGGCAGAAGCATGTGTCAGTGTCTCACTTTCCATACTGGCTTTAACCCCCTCAGAAATGGCCCTCAAAATGCTTCATCACCAGAGCCCAGCTCTCTCCCTCTTTTTGGGCATTTGGTGAGTTACCAGAACAAGATGCAAATGGTAGAGAACAACAGTGCCCAGCCAAACCCTGACCCGAATTACCGGCCATATCATGAGGAAGTCTGGATCTTTGCTTTTACCTTTTTCAGCCGGCCACTACTTTGAACAGATGCATTAATCAGGTGCCTTAATTAACTAGTTGTCACGAAGCAGTGTGAGGCAGTGAGGTGCTGAGCTCCTCCGTGCCGTTCACAGTCCCAAGCTCACGTTGAATAAGCGGTCAGCAGTACCAGAGTTGCGCCGTTCATCTTCTGCACTCTCCCAGTCTTTATCCTTCATACTTGTATCTTGTTCTATTATCTTGGGCCTGACTTTGGAGTGTTTTCAGTTTTTGAAAATGGCAAGTAATTAGTCAATATGTTTTCACCATATGTATCAAGCTCAGTAAAGAGGCAACCATTGGCCTTTGTCATGGCACAGTAAGCGTTCGTTTTCTCGGCACTTCAAGTGACGCTGAGCGTGTGGTGAGCGCCAAAGAATTTAATGAGGAATTTTACAATGAAACATTTGACATAATAATTCACAGTTCAGCTCGGTTCACAAATCTGGAGTGAGTCCCCTTTTCAAGATCTCCTCTGTTTTGCTGTTTCACACCAGAGAACTTGCACGAACTGCTTCTCCCCTGCCTGGTGCCTTGGATGAGCAAAGAGGCTGTGCAAAGGGCAGATAAGTTGTCGCGACTCAAAATGGTCCTGCTTCGCATCTTGGCACAGACACTGTGTGCAACAAGAGAGGATGCTTGAAACCCTTTTTCCCTTGCAGACTGGCTTTTATACTTACCCCAAGCTAGCTACTGCAGATTTCCCAGAGAGACATTTTTGCTCTAAGGCTCTAAGGCTCTTGCTGACTGTTAACAATCCTTAAAAGAGGTCAGACTCTGATCTTAACATTGCTGATAGGAAGTGGCATTTGCCTAAATTTTTCCATGTCCTGAGCAAAAATACGTCCAGTGTTTTCTAGAGAGATGGGATAGACAGCCGCCCGGGCTGCGCTGTTTTGCCCTCTTGGGAATCCTGTGTTTCAGTTATCCGTGGCACAGGTTTCTGCAATTCCTCCTGGATTCCTTTAGATTTGCACATAAAACATTTGAGCTCACATTCAGTTCAGCGAGTTACAGGCATTTTGTTCTAACATTTTGGGGTATGTACAGCAAATAATCATGAGCAAGAACGATGACATATTGTTTTACTGCATCATGATTTGAATTTATGTGGCATTGCTATTGAAGTCAATAGAACTTTTCCCTGAGTGTGCTTTGCAGGCTACAATATCATTAAAATATGACAGTTAATAGTCTTGTTTATGTTATTATATTTAATGAATAAATATATCAGTCTGTACATCAAACTTGGGTTTGTTTATACTCTTTAATTGTAGTCTTATCTCCCCTAGAAGCACGCTATATCTTTTAATTTTATAATTATCCACTTTATTCATGTGTGACACTACAAAACTGCTGCTTATATCCTATGAGACATCTAAATACAAACAGATGGAAGACAGGCAACCACTAAGAAATTAAGATCTGGATCTGAATCCAGCTCCATATCTTCAGAACATTCCACAATTTCAGATCCAAGGTCTTGGTCTGGGTTGTTGTATAAAGATGCAAGAGTTGAGCAATGTGAAGTCTAATTTGTATAGTGTCCCCGATGATGAACCGTCAGCAAGGTTTTTACAGGTTTTTTTAAGGGAATCGAGATTTATTGGGCTGGGAAGAGGGAACAGAAATATAAGCTTCACTTTTTAGCCTAGTGGTTTCAAGCCTGGGCTGGAAAGGGCAAATGCCAGTCCGTTCTCAACAACTGGGTACTTTTTAACTCAAGCCATGAGGCAAAATGTCTTAAGAGTCTTTGGGAGTTAAATCTCAGGGTCTACCTCCCCCAGATAAGCAGCCCTCACTAGGCAGCAGCATTGTGCACATACCTGTTTATATTCTCTGAGTTTGAGGTTTGCTTTTGTGGAGCTTCCAAAGACCCAATGTAGGTTCGGTTCCCGTACACCCTGGCTGAGTGCTCTAAGCCCAAAGAAATTCAGAAGTCAAAGCAAAGTATTTTAGAAAAGCAAATTATGTTGGGATTTTTAAGGAAAGCCTATAGATCCACCTGCTTAGAAATCCCTTGGGCTAGGAACCCTGAAAGAAGCAACTGTTTTAGTGGAGTAGAAATAACAGTGTAGCTGTAGAATGAGAAGAAATGGCCTGAAGTGCCCGGGGAAGTTTAAAAACTGGATATTAGGAAAAAATATCTTTACTGAAAGAGTGGTCAAGTATTGGAACAAGTCCAAGGAACTGATGGAGTCACCATCCCTGGAGCTGGTAAAGAAACACCTAGATGCGGCACTTGGAAATGTGGTTTAGTGGACATGGTGGCATTGGGTTGACAGCTGGACTTGACGATCTCAGAAGTCTCTTCCAACCTTAATGATTCTATCATTCTATGGTTTCATCTGTAGCTAAGCAGAGATTCCCAAATCCCCAGAGATACAGAACCTAGGGGATCAACCAGCTCTCAGTAGCTTTCTGTTTTTCAGGTCTGACCACAAACCAGGTTCCCTAAGCCTGTAAGTTAACTCTGCTCAAAACAAGCAGTTTCCAAAAACTTAGTTATCCAGACTCTATGTCCTTTACAGCTGAGTGAGAGTGTTTCTGTGCTTTCTATACCACAAATTCCCTGAGGGTGATGCTAATTACAAACCTACAAATGATTTGGCGGATGGGTCTCCTCTAGACTTGAGTAAGATGAGTAAATCCATCAGCTGGAGAGCAGTCAGCTCACACCTTGCTGTGGAGCAAGAGTAGAGAGCAATGCCCTTCCCTTGTATGTCTTTTTCTTGTTCTTCATCAATTTATCTAAATGCTAGGAAATAGTTTAATCTCTGCAGTTTTGAAAACTTTGCAAATTCTATTTTGTGTTTGATCGGAGCTTCTAGTAAGTGTCCCCACAGAAGTCACCTCTAAGGCAGCCATCTAAGGAAGGGAAAATCTGCTTAAGAGACCGACACTGCTGAAGTGAATACTTTACCCAGTTACCACTTGAAGAGGAAAGCATCATAATATTTAAAGCAGTTTTGAAAACTTCCCATGAAAATACAGAAAGGGGGAAGAAAAATGTAAAGCACTAGTTGAACACAGAGAGAGGCCAAAGAGAGTTCAGTTACCATAGAGATTATTACTGGCAATTGGTACTCAACGGCAGATTGGGATCTGTTACAATATTTGTATTAATTTTTTTCTCTTAATTGGTTATTTATATACTTTGGATCCATCTCTGTGCTGGGTCCAGATTTTACTCTTTACCTGTCACTCTTTTTGACACAAAGCAGTAATGACTGTGGCAGATATGAGGCATTTCCTGAGTTCGTAAACATTGGCAGGGGTCAGGAGCACGTCAGATTCCACACGGACAAGATGCAGCACTTGGCTTTGCCTGGCAAAGGAGGAGGGAGAAGCATCGCAAAAGCCCCGAGCCCCTGCAAGGTTTCATCACGAGCACTCTTCCGTGCAAACCCTTATCACCATCACAGCTGTGATGGGTTTTTGTAGGTACAACAGAGAGGAGGCAGAATGGCCTTTTCCTTCATGTATATGGGAGCCTGGTGATTTGACATGAGCATTCCAGCACGTAAACTGGTAATTTAAGGGATACACTAATGTAAAACCTTTCCCTCTCCTTGATGTCTTCCTTTCCAAAAGATCCATCCTGGTGCCTGTGTGTGCTGCAGCAACTGCACACCCCCAGCCTGTTCACAGCCCCTTTGAAGATGGTACACGTCAGGGCCAACAGTATGGGACTCCTTTAATTCCTCAGCTTCTGAAGATTCAAGTCAATTGTTTTAGGAGCCCCAGTTGTATGTTTAACCTGATGTTAAACACATTTTAAACACAGCTAGTTTGATTCATTTGGGTTTTTTTCTGCCACACCATTTGCCTTTTGGGAGGTGCATTTTCAGGATGCCTGGGATTAGGCAGAGCCAGCTGGGTCTTCACCACTTTTCCCCCATCTTATCCCCAGCCTGTTGCTCTCTGACTGCATCAACTGGAGAGTAGCCCTGAGGAGAGGTACTTGGGAGTGCTTGTGGACAAAAAGCTCAACATGAGCCAGCAGTGTGCACTTGTGGCCCAGAGGGCAAACCGGATCCTGGGCTGCATCCAGCAGGTCAAGGGAGGTGATTCTCCCCCTCTACTCCGCTCTGGTGAGAACCCACCTGGAGGAGGACTGCATCCAGTTCTGGAGCCCTTACTACAAGAGGGATGTGGACATGCTGGAGCGAGTGCAGAGGAGGGCCACGAGGATGCTCAGAGGGCTAGAGNCTGCATTTTGGGTGCAGGGGCAAGCGGAGCATCACCGCAGGGAGCTGCGGAGCAGGGACCTTAGTGCTCTCAGCTGCACAGTGTGAGCTAAGTATATGTAAAAAAAAATAGAGAGGGGTTTCTTCGCCTTTAATCTTCTTTAGTTATCATGATCTCAAGGGTTATTTGCAGTGATAGTAGGCACAGCATTTCAGATGGAAATGTGATTTTCCACGCTGACGGTGTCACTTTAAGTAAACAAAGTTAATTCTGCTTCCTGCTATGCAAGGCCTAATCTCATTACCCAAACCACAAGTAGCACAACAGAAAATACTCCCATCTGTCAGGAGAACTTAAAATAAAGGTGAAAATTGTTTTTACGTTTCACCCCTCTTCTTCCCCCCCAAATGCCTCAATGGATGCTAATTATCACATCACATCGATTTAAACCTGTTCAGATCCCATGGCCTCTGCCTATGGTTCCTTTTGCATTTAATGTGTCTATAGAATAACGATGGTTATGATGCTCTTTAGAGTTAATGCCCAGTTTTGATTAACTGTAGCTAAAAGCTGTGGGCTGGAGGGCTTCCCTGTTTGTCGTGCTCCATTCGGGTCTAAGGAGGCAGAAATCAGGTGACATGAGGTCAGCTCCAGGCTCTTCTGGAGCTGATAGAGATTATGCTCAGCCCCTTTCTCCACCTAAAACAATCAGTCCAACCCGGAGTGATGGGGTTAAGTTTGTGTGTGCCTGCAGCTCCAGCAGATTCGTGACCTGCTGCAGCCATGGAGTAGCTGGGGACATCCTGTCCTTACCAGCTGTGTGACACAGCAGAGCCAACGAGCCACCGCCACCGGTGCCACACCACTGGCACCACTACAGTGATGATGCAGGCTTGAGTTTATCCAGCTTCAGCATGGGCTTCACCTGTACAGTGCCCAGGACTACTGCCAGTGTGCAGTGGGGTCGGTGTTGGGCAGAGGGAAGGGGGCTGAGCCCCTGACCAGCATTAAACAGCAAACCAGTGCTGAACAGCAATCTCAGTCCAGCACAGAACAGCCCAAAGCAATGCAGGACTGGTAAAAGCAAGGTTGGGAGGTCTAGAGCAGAGGCAAACCCTACATGCATTTTCCAGCACTCAGGGAGCAGTTAGCTGCACTTGCTCCCTCGTCATTGCCACGGGAGTCAATCCTAAAGTCTCCCTGGGTTTGGCTCAGTGTGAATTCACTGCGATTTACATGGGGAGGAGACTGAAGGAACTGGAATTGCAGACTCCAGCGGGAGCTCTGCCAGCACAGCCAGCAGACCCCAACATTTCCAGGTCTGACTTTCAGCAGAAGAAAATCCAAACATGCTATCTACCACTTCTCAGCTCTTTTTGAACCGGCAGCCACACATCACAAGAGGATCATTCATAAAACTCTCCAACAACAGTGTTTTTCATCCCCTCTTCATTTGAAATGACCTTTATGTGATGATAACATCTGCCTTGCTGAGCCTTAATTGCTTAATTAGAGAAGGTTCTCTATTAGGCAAACATTTTTTTTAAAAAACTGTATTTTTTTCTTGTGAGTATGACGTTTTCTTTCATTTTAGGCTCAGCAGCAGCATTTTCAAAGCTTTAAAATGACACTTTCAAGTGGTTGTAGTGTGTTAGGGTATTTATTTATTTATTTATTAGCCATTTGAAGGTTTTGTGTGTGTGTGTGTGTGTCCCCCCCCTTTCTGAAAGGTGATTCTAGCAGGGAACTTTCTCTGCCTTCTAGTCACACTTCACACTTCGCAAAGAAACACTGGGCTTTGCTGAGCAGCCCTTATAGGTTCTGGGTGTGCTTGGGAAGTTATTTATCACAGGTGAGCTGTTGGGGCTGGGTAAAACGTCCTGCACCTGTTTCACACATGGAGAATTGAGTCCTTGCCCTGCTGGGAGCTCCGGTAAGCCCCTCTGATTGCTGTGTTCTCCTCATGCTGGCCCTTTGGTTTTGGGGTATTTTGTCAGTATTAGCTTATTTTTGTAGCTGTGTTTTTTATGATCTAGCAAATCAATCTCTTCCTCTATAGTTGTTTTTAATTTTTTTAATAGTTTTAAAGAAGTTGATTGACCCATTTGTTCGGAAAGGTCTTACTGTGTTTTGCCTTAGGTTGGATTTTTTTGAGATAGCTGTGTTATGCTGAAAGCAGAGAGGTCCAGAGGTGGTTTGTGCTGATCACAGAGATAAGTCACAGCAAAACAGCATTTCTGAAGCAAGACTTGAGGCAAGAGTGGCTGCAGTCACGCCAAAGCCTCTGCCACGGCCGAGGCAGCAAGCACAGTGCTACAGGTGCTGCAGGCAGCCATACAGCAGAAACACTTTGGATACCTCAGCCCTGAGGAAGAGCCACAGATATTTCTTCCCAGAAATAAGTGTTCCCTTGCTGTGTTCTTTCTAAAATAATACCTTGCTGAAAATAGAGAATATCACCATGAAAAGTGAAAAAATGAGTGATAAATGACTGAGATAGGGAAAGTGGATTGGAGGTGACTTTAGGTAGTGTTGGCAGTTAAATTCCTGGGACCGCTCGCGGTGGTAAAGTGAGACTGCTTGGATTCTGGTCATAAAGAGATTGGACTTCTTTTTGGTGGTTTGGATTCTGAAAGACATTTCAAAGGCAACCTGGCTGCCTCTTCCCATCTTTTTTAAGGCTTCAGTAACAAAATGCCTTGAGACCCTGGTTGAGGTTGTGTCCCCAGTTTTTAGCACAGCACAGGTAAGTGATGAGAATCACAGGATCACTCTGTTTGGAAAAGACCCCTGAGATCATTGAGTCCAACCATCTATCCTACCTTACAAGTTCACCCCTAAACCTCTCCTCTCCAGTGAAAAAGAGCAGAGGTAACAAGTAGCTGAGGGGAAGGAAATGCTGTTATCCCCTGGGGATGCTCAAGGATAGGGAAAAGTTAGTGGCTATGCTGGATATTAAAACCTGATGAGTAAGAGGATGGCCACTGATAGTTGATGAATACATGGGCATGCAGGAGGTGTCTGAGACCAAGGAGCACACCTAGTTTTCAGAACTTTGGATGCATTTAAGAACTTTGCTTACTTTCATTTCAGCCCATGTGTTTTTCAGGGTATCAGTCCTTGTGCCCGATCTGTTTATCTCCTTGCTAATAAAAAATCAGAGCGTGGCAGGAGTTAATTGCAGAAGGTGATATGGCTTCTCTTTGGATGGGATTTTGGGCAGGCTTTCTCTGCTCGAGCTCCAAGCCAACAAAAAGCCAGGTGGCTGCGTTGGCATGGTGTTGAGCCCTACGTAATCCATCTGATGGAAAGCAGGGTTTATTAGCTTGGCACCACCCTCCCTGAATTTCAAGGGGTTTGGATAAGTTCTGGCTGGAGTCCCACTGGGTCAGACTTACCTCTTCTTCTATGTGCCTAAGGTAACAGGGAAGAGTGCAGTTCTGGTCTTGCTGATGTGCAGAAATTCGTGAGACTTAATACCTGTGTAGGCTGCAATGTTAAACTTGTTTTTCTTAAAAACCCTCGTGCCATCTCAGTACAGGGGAGAAGTCAAGAGTAGTCTCTGAGGTGGAGTGAGATGTTTGCGTGTGTGGCCAGAAAAAGTACTTGCAAATGGCAAAAATTGATGTTTTCCTAGCAAAGGCCAAAAACACTTAGAAATGATCTATGTCTAATATATTTGTCGTACCCTGAGGTCATAGAGGATGTGACTTTCAGGAAAAAATATTGATAAAACTTGCAGCTTTAAAAATATGTATTTTACTTTAGGGCATTTTCAAAGGCTTTTTTATTGTGTCTACACCCACTATTTCACTTACACTTTTCAATCCCCATATATTATTCATGATGTCTGTTTTAATAAGTTTCAGGTCAGCCCATTGTTCTCTGTTAACAGTTTGTTACAAAAACCAGTGCTTGGATGCAGGGCCAGAGCCTCTCCAAAATGACACCCTGTGATTACTGAGGTTCAGCCCAAGTAACTGTCAGAATTAAGTCCATTTGTGAAGTTCAGGTTTCTTCCTCCTTTTCAGAGTTGCACTTTTTTACCTCATTCCACTCAGAGCCTCAGTAACAGTTGAGGTCATGTAGCTGGGCCACCACAGTTCCTTGTGAGGAAGGTTCAGAAGGGAGATAAAAGAGCTGCAAAGTAGAGCTAAAGGAGCCAAAGTATCTGGATTCAGTTTCTGCCCACGCTACTAAGGCAAATAAATACAAATCAGGGAGAGGTGCATCTGCAAACACACACAAAGGCACACACCATGTGTGGGATGGAGAAGGTGCCAGAAGGAGGTATTATCTGCAACAGGTCTCCACAAAAGCATTTTTTCACTTAGCCATAGGAAACCAGAGCCCTGCATAACGTTCAACATGTAGTTAGAGTCTATCAAGTTTATTGATCTTCATTTTCTTAAAATTAAGCAAAGTCTGATTTTCATTGTTAAAACCTCACCTTTCCTCTGCAACGTAGATCTCATAAAGCACTTACTTGTTTTCTAAATGCAAGAGTTGCTTCTGGCAGGGACCTGAACAGCAGCGTTGAGTCCCCTCCTTCCCACGTGAGCCAGTGTGAGCGATGGACGCAGCCAAGTCCACTGCACATCACCTGCTTTGCTGAGGCAGTGCTACTGCCCTTATTCTCCTCATTTCTCTCCCTTTGTCTTTAGACCCCAAAACGATTGTAGATGTTCATATTCAGTTCAGGCCACCTTGGTAATTAATAAATTTCTGAGAAGAATTTGACCGGACCAAATCACAAAGAAACTTGGTCTGTGCAGCATGGAAGTTATCTTTAGGGACTGGAAGGGACCTCGAAAGGTCATCTACGCCAGTCCCCCTGCCAGAGCAGAATCACCTGCACCAAGTCGTGTTGCATCACATCATTATGACCAACAATCACTTTGCTATTTAAACAAAAGAGGAAACCCTTTTGTGTCATAAGGAATGTTTCTGAGACCATAGCATCCTATTAAAGCAAAATAGGGCTGGTGATAAAGCCTGTTTGACTGGATCTGTGATCTGCCAATTCCAAATGAAGGGAAGGAGAAATGCACAAGCAGCAGAGCTCAAAATCAACCAGAATTTCTCCTCCTTTTTCTGTTTGTAGGAGACTGCTTTCTGTAGCTTCAGCGGTGGAATTCATTACCGGGGATAAGAACAAAGATTAGGCTGAAAGAGCTTTTCACTGACAAGACCTTATTCACAACGGAGTGCTTTCACTCACTCCGGTTTGAAGTTTTCTGACTGTATATGGTGAGGGATATACTCTTGTAACAGTTCACATTGCAGTAGTGGCCAAAGGCAACAGAAGCCTCTGTTTTCCTGGACATTTTGCATACCTATTTCATGCAATAACCTCTGCATGAGGTGCCCACACAACTATTTCTCTCTGCTGTGTCTCTTTAAGGGAGTATCTGGTTTATGGTTGCAGTTTTGAAAGGTGTTACCTTGTTGAGCAGTTTAGACTCACCATGAGTCAAAGGGAGCCTCTTTTTTTATAACTCAGTCTTCCAAACTCAGCTCTAAGTGCAAGTGGTGAAGAGATGCCCCAATGTGAAGATGCTGGTACTCTCGTAGCACAGAAAGTGCCAGTGCAATGTGTGTGAAATAACTTCATCACGGACCATTTTGTAAGCTCTTTGCAGAAGAGAAAGCTTCCCCGAGTGAAAAATGTGTAAACTGTATGCAAAACTGAGACACTTAAAAGAAAAAGGAAAAAGAGCAAAACTAATTACAGTTGCAGTTACTGAACCTTTGTTCCTTCCAAGCTTCTCGCTTCAGTTTTGCTTAGTGGAACAAAGGAACCAAAGTGAAGCGCCTGTCTGTTGACTCTGTGTTCTGCAAACCAAAAGCAGGTGAGCGCCTGTTGAGCTTTTTCTGGCCCTGCCTGCTAGCCCTTTTGGCAAATATTGAGCTTAATTTTAAGCTCCGATTAAAGATTTGCTGAGGACTGGAGTCTGATCCTTTTCTCATGTCTTTTTCCCATGAAGGAGTGTCTCTGAACTCAGATGGTTCACTCCTGACTTTAAGTGAGAGAAGAACTGGGACATATGGCACTATATCAAAAGATCTATTAGATCTCTCAATAAAACAAACACGTCGTTTGAAGTTGTTTAGCTGTTTCTAGAGCAAAGCAAGAACTTCAGAGACATAACTTTGATTATTGGGCAAGAAGGCATCTGGTTTTTTACTCGTCTCCCTGCCCTTCTACCCTCGCCCTCTTTCTCTTTTCCCTGTTTGACTTTAGAGCCCTATTGTCCTTTAGAGCCAGGTCTACAGTAAAACCTTCTGCCAACATTGTAATTTTGGTTGGGGTGTCATTCTGCTTTGTTATGGCACTTTTGTATTGGCACAGCCTTCAGCACAGGGTCCACTGTACTGGAAAGACAGTGATTTTGCTGGCACAGCTTATTGCATTGAGGCCCCCAGTAAGAGAGAGCTGCTAAAAACACACTTTTGGCAGGACAAGCCCCGTCTGTATTGGTGGGGCTTGCTGGTGTAGCTGTAAAACACAGGGCTGGTCAACAGCTTACCCTCAAAAGCAGGCCTGCTGAAATGGGCTGTCTTTGAACTTATTTGGCCTCCACATGCTGAAGGATGGTTGTAACATGGGGTGCTGGTTGAGTCACCACCTCTGGATGAGTTTAAAAGACGCTTAGATGTAGTGCTGGGGGATCTGGTTTAGGGGTGAACTTGTAGACTGGGATTGATGGTTGGACTCAATGATCCCAAGGGTCTTTTCCAACCTAAATGATTCTATAAATCAAGCCTTATAGTGATTAAATTCAGCTTCCTACACACAACATAGGCAACTCCTCAGCTTGATTTGTGCAACTGAATGCCATACTGTAAGCAGTATAGTTGTGCTAAATGGAAAGCCATGGCTCTGACTGTCTTCTCCTTTCTGTGACAATAATATTCTCATGAACTTATTCTTGCCACGTGCCTCAATGTCCCCATATGTGCAACAAATATCCTGTTCTGTCTTGGTGCTCATTCATCCTGTCCTCGGGAGCTCGACGAAAAGGCCTTCTGACATTTTGGTACATAAGGGATATGAACAGTGTCATTAAGACCAGTTTAGGAGGGCTCACTGGCCAGTTTGTACTTTTGAAACTGTAGCACCACTTACTGGTTTTGATAGAGAAATTTCAGCCAGCAAATGCAGGCAATGCTGTTTTTCTTCTGCTGTCTTCATACCTGTTTCCTGAGAGCTGGAAAGATGTACTCCTTCCTTCCTTCTGTAGCCCAAAGGATCAAAGATAAGGCTTATAATGGTTGTGTTCAAGCAGAAGAGTTGTTGGTTGGGGTTTATCCTTTTAAGTATGTGTAAGTCATAGAAAGGATTTGCAGTCAGAAATATTGATTTCATTGATCCATGCCAAGAGCAGAAGAAACCCATGCGGGCTGAAGTGGAAAGGCTGCACGAGATGCTAATAATAAAGATGTTATCTGATAAATAAGATATTGCTTTATTCCTGACCAAGGAAAATTAGAAATCCAGACTTTAAGTGCACTGGTCAGTTCATGCCAGGTTAACATTAGTCTTCCATGATCAATATTCAGTATTAAGACCTTGAGTTCCTGTTTCTGGTCAAATGAGATAGCTGCACAGGTCCTGGTTCTGTGTTGTTTATGGGTTTTACAAGGAGACCGTCTGAATGAATCAACTTCAGGAGCATAATGAACTATAAATGCAGAGAACATCACCTTCATCACTCAGGATAAAGTGTAGCACAGGCCATGGTATTACCTTTGGAAACAGCTAAAACCCCCTGTTTGATTAGCTGAGATTGTACAGGCTGACAAGGGAAGCAAATGGGGTTAAAGGTGTTTTGTGTAAGTGGAGAGTGAACTGTCACAAGTGAGGCCATCCCTCAACATGGGACAGAGAGTCTATCAGTTCATGTGAACAAACTAACAAACAAGAAATCCCTCCTAAAGGAACAATCCAGTCGCTGCTGTAGGAGCTGGCTGCAAGGCTTCCTGAGAGGTGCACTGCGTCGTGGCCAGCAGGATGGGATTTCAGAGGGCATGTTAGTTACTGAATCAGGGTCTGGAGCAATATCAGCTTATCAGCCTGCAAACACAAAGTAGAGGGAGGAGGGAACTGCACTGGAGCCATGTCTCCTGGTATTGTCAAGACTATCGCAGGCTTGGAAAGAGGGTCAGTTTCCATCCAGTCTGGCTGATACCTGTTTTCTCCCTCTCTGGCAACAAAGCTGTCCTGTCTAGCCTGCAGCCAAAAAACCACAGCCTCACTCCATATCTGCAAATAGTCCTCTCCTTTAAACACACAAACTTCTGTGTTTCCCGCAGAACATCCTCAGTCACCTCCCTGCCTTAAACTTTTGAACCCTGTTAGCAAATGCACCATGGGCAGAGTAAGGGGGGAGTCCTCACCCCCACGGAAAAAAAAACCCGATCTGAAGAATTCTCAGGGGGACAATTGAGCACTATCAAACACAACTGCAGTAATACTTTACTGTCTGCTGCAGATATTGAGCCCTCATTGCAGTAATTGTCACGGTGACAGAGCTGGGAACACTTGCTGTAATTAGGACAGTTGTTTTGTCATGTGTAACGATCTGAAGAGAAGCAAGGAAAGGAGGCGAACGAGCACTAATCTGCTATAGTGTAGTGAAGGAGAACCACGCACGCACGGGCGAAACCCAGCTCGGCTGCTACTACATTGTAAATTCAGGTGAGCAGGCATTTCGAGAAGGTGAAGAAATAAACGTTAAAACAATACATCTATTCAGGGGAATTTATGCTCTCTCAGGTGCCTGGCTATCTGCAGTAGCAAGTGCAGGTGTTTCTCTGGAGAGATTTTTTTTGAAGGTGATCCCAGTGATCTCTTACAAAATTCCTCAGCCAAAACCACACGTGCATGTACAAGGAAATGTAGATTTACAGACATGTGCATAGATATAGTCAAGCACTTTTCCATAGGTGGCATGTATCTTCCTCCAGTTTGCTACTCCAGCTGTTGGAGCACTACACAGCACTAAACTAGAGGTAGCCAGACACTCAAATGTGTAATCTGCTTAAAACTATCAATCTGTTCTCATTTCTCTTAAGCAACAATGTCATCCTCCTACTTTTTTCCATTTCTTGTATGCAGACTGGTATTAAGCACTGGAACAGGCTGCCCAGTGGGGTTGTGGAGTCTCCTCTGGAGACCTTTAAAACCCGCCTGGATGTGTTCCTGTGTGACTTGGTCTAGGTGATCCTGCTGTGACAGGGGGATTGAACTAGATGATCTTTTGAGGTCCCTTCTGGTCCCTAATGATTCTATGAAAAATAAGCTATATCCTCTTGTTGTGGTCCAAATCCCCTTCTATTCTGATTCAGTGAGTCTGTAGTGGCTGTTCTGGTTGAGGTTTATCTGACAGCGAACACTACTCAGGTATCAGAAATGCTTGGGAAAGCTGCAGTTCTGGAACTCATAAGGTTATCAAGGACCTCTTGGCTATTAAGAAGGTGCTAAGAGTAGGGAACAAGACTGTGCTGTGGATTTCTACAAAATCAGATCCTGTTGAATCCAGTCAGTTCTTAGTCAGATAAACTGCTTCTTCCTCAATACCTGATCAAGTAACATTCATGTACCAACCACATTCTTTGCTTACACAGAATCACAGAGCATTAGGGATTGGAAGAGACCTCAAAAGATGACCTAGTCCAATCTCCCTGCCACAGAAGGACCATGAGATCACCTGTAGGGAACACAAACGCTGTTGAGAATTTAAAGGAGGAGTCAATTAATTAGTAATTATAACTCCCATCTGGTATAAACCTCGTGTCTGCAGATTGCTGCTGCTGTATGGGGTGCTCTTAGAGAGCTGCAAGGCTATTCAAACAAGAATTGCACTAGCAGTGGTTAGAGACAGTAGTATAAATTTTGATGATTGAAAATTTCTCATGTAAAGCATTTTTCAATGAGAAATTGGATTTTCAACTTTTTTTTTTCTGCTTTCCACAAAAATTTCACAGCTGGAAAGATAACAAGGAAATAACACTTGCCATTTAGTGCATTTTTTCAATCAGAAGCTAAATTTAGAGTTTGTGTTTTCAGTTATTTTTTTAGCTTTCCAGATTTCACTTTTCAATGAAATCTTCCCTTCACTAGTGAAGTCAATCTGGTTTACCTTCTACTTCAGGAGGACTGAGATTTAACTTCCAATGTTTTACTACATGAAATCATTCCTGTATCATAAATGTCCCTTAAAGGTAATCAGCCTTTAACCTGTATTTTAAAACATTACTCTGGGAACAACATACCTCCTGATTTAAAGTAAAATGTAATGATTAACCCAGAAGTCTGTTAACAAAGGATTAATGAGAGCCAGCAGGGCTTCCAAGAGTATAAACTTGTCAAATAAACTTTGGTTTTAGTAGAATTATATATCAGCTTGAGAAATGTAACTGGGATTATTAAGTATACCTGGATTTCTCCAGCATGTTTGACTTAGTCACAGAATCACTCAGATTGGAGAAGGCTCTTGGGATCACTGAGTCCAATCATCAACCCTACTCTACAAGTTCACCCCTAAACTATATCCCCCACCTTGATGTTTGGCCTCATTAGGTATTGAAGCATAGAATCATAGAATTATCAGGGATTGGAAGGGACCTCGAAAGATCATCTAGTCCAATCCCCCTGCCACAGCAAGTTAGATATTTTGAACATGAGCTCACCAGTGGGTCTCTCAGTATATTGTTAGTAGGAGACACCTCTAGAATTGCTTCTTCCTGCTAAACAGTATTGGCTGTATAATACTTGTATGGAAGATCCAAGCAAAGATGTGAAGTACGTTTGGTGAAGGCTCCAAGGTGACAGAGGGCTTGGTGGAGCAGTCAATAACGAGGAGAAAATGTTGCTGTGAAGGAGCAAAATGGATCTGCAGGTTAAGGGCTTTCAGTCCAGCAGAAGTCACCTCAGTTATGTTCATCATGCAGTGCTATGGAAGGGAAAAACCNTTCATTTTAACGCAGTCAGATGTAAAGAAACCCCTGTGGGAACAAAGCACACAGATTATAGCTACGGGTTGCATCTACTCCCAGACACAAGCAGATATATAGATAGGCAGTCACCTCAGCTATGTTCATCATGCAGTGCTATGGAAGGGAAAAACCTGTATAAATAAAACTAGTAATAAACTGAACTAACAAATTAAGTCAGCCAGTTAAACAAAGTAAATAAGGAATTGACTTGGTCTAGGTGATCCTGCTGTGGCAGGGGGATTGGACTAGATGATCTCTGGAGGTCCCTTCCAATCCCTAATGATTCTATGATTCTATTCTTACTTGAAATGTTAATTGGGTCACACTCTGAGATGCCCATCTTTCAAGAGTATGTGGAAATATTCTAAAGAGAAGTTAGAGGAGGCCAGTAGAAATGACCCGAAGGCTGGAAATCCAGCCTTCTGCTGTGAAGTTTAAAGAACCTGACATATTCAGCATATCAAAAATACTGAGAGATGCTTTGATTGCTGTGTGTAGGCATCCCTCCACGAGAGCCAGCTTCTTAGTCTAGCTGAGAAAGCATATTTAGCTGGATATTTATGTTGACCAAATTTAGCAGTAAGATAATAACATTATATTAAAATGAGACATAGCTCCTTGTTGTGAAGGTGATGGAAGCTCACAACAGTTTCTCAAGTGCACTCCTGAGTGCTTTCTTTTCTTCAAACCAGGATTAACTGCCCTTTTGAAGCATATATATAAAATCAACCTAGATTATAAAGCAGCTCTGCTTTGTCCCACACAAGCATGCAAAAAACCTTTCAGACATACATAAGGACACACAATCCACCAGTTCGAAACCACGTCTCTGCAGAGACAAAGCAGTGCAGCTCATTTACGTGAACATTAATTACTATACTTCTGTCATATAAGGATATTAATGGGTGAGACTAGGTGGCTTGTTCAACTCAACAACCAAGTATTCCTATATGTTTTCCGTCACATAAAACCCTTTTCTTAGCTACCCAAGAAGAGAATAAATTCAAGTATGCTCGCTGAGGTGGTTTATATCTAAGCCCAGGGGGGTTTGTGGAGTCTCGTTCCCTGGAGGCATTTAAAACCTGTCTGGATATGTTCCTAGGAGATCCTGATGTGGTGGGGTGGGGAGGGTTGGACTAGATGATCTTTCGAGGTCCCTTCCAATCCCTAATGTTCTATGAGTCTGTGAAGTGTTTTTTATTCTCTTTCTTATTTTTTTCATTAATTTGAATCACAGATTCACAGAACATTAGGGATTGGGACCTCGAAAGATCATCTAGTCCAAATGGTTTCATTTCTGTGGTCCTTTGTTTTTTACACAAAAATAAAAGCTTTCATTAACATTTCCCATGAAAACATTTTATGTCTCAGACACTTGTTTCTCAACACCAGACTTCTGAGGCTTGAATGTTTGGGGCCTCTGATGAAACGTAAGCCTCTACAGCAAGGAGATACCTTTCCACAGAAGGACTGCCTTAGTTAAAAATCTAATTTCCACCGTGAAATGGAAAAAAGTTTTCAAACGAGAAAAAAAACAATCAGACAGCTCCAGTGTCCTGCATCAGTATCTGAACCTTGCCAGCACTTCTGTAAGAGAAGAGATTGGTAAAATAATTCATTAACAGGAATGTTCTCCTAGTAGAGGGGGTTGAATAGCTGCATGAGGAACTTTAAAGCCTCCTTTGTGTATCCTAACAGAAACATGGCTCAGAGAAACAAGCATCCACAGCGGTTCGGAGTGCTGTGAACTCCGGGCTATTTGTGGATTGGCTTTGAGAGCAGTTGCTCTTGATTTAAGAGTACATCCTAATACACCAGCAGCCTGGAGACTGGGGACGGCAGCAAGGGAGAAAACAGTGCGAGGGTTTGCCTGGCAACAAAGGCTTAGCAATTTGCTCCCTCGTTGTTGTGAAAAGCAGATGCTTTTGTGAGCAGAGAGACATGTGATAAGTGTAGCATGAAAGCACCGCAGAAGTAATTGTTCTGAACTCAGCTCGGGTCTGCTCTGGCGCTGACAGTGGTCAAGGTCTGAAATAGGAAGCCCTATTCCAAGTCTTGCATTTAACAAAGTGATTTAGGAGAATTCCTTCCCTGCAAATACATCCTTTGCCTGCATCTGCAATTACTGCAACCACAGCGAGGCCTTAGGGTGTTTCTATTGATAAAGGAAAAAGCAGCAGAATGGGAAGTGGTCCTGAACACATTTAAATACAAGAATTTTGGTGAATCCATCTGGGTGCTGCCCTTGGCTCAGTTTGCCAGCTGGGTTCAGCATCAATCTTTCTTCTTGGCGCCACACTACATTTTGGCACACCTTTGGTGATGGTGCCTGTGCCATACTGGAATCCTGTCACTTGTTCTGAAGGTTTTTCATCAGCTTGCCTTACCAGCATTTATCAGTCACCTGCGCTGCTCTGGTCCTAGTCCAAGAAGCTTTACGCCAACATCCCCATCTGGACTGTTACCCACTGTCCCCTTTGCTGTTTGTCCAGCATGCAGTTTGTGCTGACACTAAATGGTGAGCTCTTGGGGATGAGACTTCTCTTCAGGTCACTCTCTAAATTTGCAGTCTCCCGGGTGTTGCTGCAGTTGAGGAAGGCAGCGGCTGCATTTTGCAGCACGTGCCGTTCCCGCAGGTGCGTGTCTCACCCCCCCCCCCCCCCCCCCCACCCC
>VXBP01008606.1:1231491-1329839 GCA_013400115.1 Rhinopomastus cyanomelas
CCACCACAGCCGAGCGTAGGAACTGGCAATCAGCAACCCCGGGGCTTATCGAGAAGCGGTGGATTTTCCTTAAACTCTGATTAACCAATTATGTTTGTTCTGATTTAAATTCCGCTGTCATGTATTTTGCCATAGGACAGAGCAGTTTGAATCTAAAGAGTGCTGCCGCCGTTGTGTAAATGAATGAGGTGTTTCTTAAAATAACTATTTATACATGTAAATCTCTCTCTGGATCTTCTAACCACTTTGCATCTCTCCCTCTAACTCATGCAGTGGCATCTCTCTCTGTCACGCGTGTCACATATGACCAGATTGTAAAATCCAAAGAGCAGAGGGCATGTCTCTCTCTCTCTCTCTCTCTGTACAATGCCATGTAGTGGCTGGAAGGATGGGGAAGAGACAACATTTTTCTGCCAGCATCTCAAGAAATTAAAGGGGCTGAGAAGAATGGAAATTAAATTTGAGCCTCTATGTTAATTTTGAAGCAGCCAAGTTAGTATTTATCTGAAATTGCTTTCAGGAAATTGGTTCTTTTTTTCCTGTTTCAAAGTGCAGTTTCAGCCCAAACAAATGTTGTCATGTAATAACGTTACTGGAAATATCTGCTTTTCAATATCTGTTTGGCATTGTGGGCTCAACATTGTCTGAGAGGTAAAAACCTGCAGTTGTTAAAATCAGTGCGACATGAAAACCGTTATATGGTGGGGGGGGAACCCAATTACATTCGTGTGGCATCTTCTGTGCACCATGAAATGACAAACTAGAATTTTCATCCTTTCTTTTTTTTTTTTGAAAAGATTAAAAAAATGAAGCCAAAAAGAATCTCTAAAACAGTCTTCCAAGTGAGCTTCTAAGTTCACTGGAAGGGAAATGAGTAGCCGGCCTGGGTGTGTTCCTGTGTGACTTGATCTAGGTGGTCCTGCTCAGGAGGGGGGATCGGACTAGATGATCTTTCAAGGTCCCTTCCAATCCCTAACGTTCTGTGATTGGTAGCTGTGAGGTGGTAAATTGTTCATGCAACAAAACAAACTAAGAGGAGCTAACGTCCTGACCTTTCACTTCTCTCTTTTTAGTATGAAAAATACTTTTCATACTTTCTTTTGAACTTATTTTCCCAGGCTGGAAATGAAGCCAGTTAAGCTGCACAAAGCAGTTTACTGCTGCCTGCTTAACGCCTCCAAGACAGGCACCTGCAGGTGTACATTTAGCTTTCTACCTTCGATGGAAATCATTAGGTAGAGAAAATGGCCCATCTCTTGCTTGCAAAAACTATCCATTAATACCCCATCCGTCATCAGGGGAGGTGGCAGATTTAGGCTTGGTTCTATATTTGTAGCAGAGAAGAACTCTGATTCCACTGCGAATTAAAGGTGGAAAGCTAATTTCTGAGGGCTCATAGTTGAAACTTTTTTTAGCTTTATATTTTTCCTCCTATCATGAAGGAAAGTAGAAATAAATGAGTTTGATTCACCATTCAATTATGTTAATATATAGCCCTATAACCCCAGCAGTCATACCGACACATAAATGATGAAAGAGAGCATATGATCACATCCCTATTACTACAAAAGAAGTGTTAAGCCAAGGGTGAGTGAAAAATTTGGAGACCAGTAGTGTACAGATGGCAAATGCAGTTTGCCCACAGACCCCAGAACATAGTCTGTCAAGGTACTTAATTATGATGTTTCCTGGAATTAGCATTGAATTCTCACTTGGAATTAAAGTTTTCAGCTTGCTTTTTTGTTGTTGTTGTTTAATAAATCACCCTGCTCGAAGCTGAATGGATGCATCTGATTTCAGGGCAAGCAGGGCAGTTCAGGAGATCACGGTGGCTACCGTTTCACTTCTGTGAGCTTAACATTTTCTTTTTGAGCCCTGCTTCAGAGCTCGTACTGCTATCTTCAGTGAAACTAGATCATGATTAGATTTGCCCTGTAATTATTAAACTGTTAAGCCCAGTCACATAAAGGAAATTGAGAGACCCTGTTACCAGGTAGCTGTCATTAGGTCAATTTTCTGTCTCGTGCTACCAATATAAAATAAATTCTTGATAAATATAAAAGTGTTTGTGGGCAACGTGGGATGTGTTGAGGTCAAGGGAGAGGAGCAGGTGTGCCTTGTGGTTCGGTGAGCTCGGCAAGCAGAGGCAGCACCTGTGTGTGCAGCAGAAATCTGTATCTTAGGTTGCTGATGATGTAACTGACTCATTACAACCAGATCATTTCCCACTGCAGTTGCAAACTGGGCATCAGGGCTCCTGCTCGGGAGCCGAGGCAGGGCTCTCCCAGCACGCTCCACACGCGCATGCTGCCGTGTTTGAGAGGACTAAAGCCCCTGTCAGCTCATCTTTAGTCCTCTTGTCTCTGAGCTAGTGAGCAGAACTAACATAATCTTAAAGCTTGTTTGCTCTGGGACTTGAGTTTTTCTTTCAAATGATAAAAATCTCTTTTTTCTAGCTCCAGTGAAAACAGAGATTTCAGAAAGTTGAAAGGCCAGCCAAGTGTGCTGAAGTAGACTCTGGCTCCTACTCACTTGCTGGCATTTTTCAACTATATTGGAACCTGTTATATTAAAATGGAGTCCTGAGGGCACTGGAAGCTACCGTCGGTATCTTTGGGGAGGAGATTGGGTAACTTTGAATTTTCAGGCAGGATTTACAAAAGCTACAATGAACCAAGGAAAAGCTTGTTAAAAACATGCTGAAGATTTTCTTCTTCACAGTAACTGCTTTCTCAGTCCTCTGGTGTCTTAAATACCATCAGCAAGCTGAATTCTGTAGTCAAGGAGGGAAACAAATAGCCAAGGGACAGGTCAGGCAGGGAAATGTTCAGAGGCAATGGGGGCTCGTTCCTACAAGTACTCGAGTGTGCACACATCTGCCTGGTGTGCATCTGTATCAATACATGAGTTTGCACATCCATTTACAACGTGCACAGAGCACGTTTGTTGCACACAGCATGTATTTTGGGCTGTGTTTCATGCTAGGCTCAGGTAGAAGTATCACAGAGTGGTTATTTCCACCACATCCTTGTGAGTAATGAAGGGTCAGAGGTGCCAGGAGGTAAATTTGCATTTTCTACATGTGGGGGGAGGAGGTTAATTTCCAAATTAGCTTAAAATTAGAAGTCTTGGATTTTGCTTCCCGGCTTTTGTGCTGAGCAGTTCCTTTCTCTGGCCCTATTGTTAACCATGGCAGTAGGGCAGCGCAAGCTTGCTAGGTTACAGAGGTGAGGTGCACTGGAGGACAATAACTTCCCAGTGCCAGGTAACTGGTCTCAAACAACTGCCTGAGTGCTGAATTGCTCTGCTAGCCAGCATCATCTCATTCTCTTCATTTCAGAGCAAATGTGCACCTCATCAATGCTGCTGGCTTTGATATTCTCATTTTAGGCAAGGAAATTCAATTGAGGTGATTGTTAGAAAGCCTGAATGTCCACAAATGCCTCCACCCACAGGCCCCAAGAGAGCACAGGAGGCTCAAACCGAGTGCCCCTGAGTTGGCAAGTTTTTCACATTTCTAGAAAGCATGTGAGTTTTCTTAAACCTCCCTGAGCCCAGTATCTGCTAGTGCATCTAATAAAGCCTATAAGTAGTATTTTATGAAACTACATTCCCTCCCAAGCTCACCAGGGATCATTTTTCTCTTTGAAAATCAGCTCATCATTGGGAATCAAAGATGTTTGATATACAAAATAATTTCCCAAATTAGGGTTTGTCAAATGTAGATTTGCAAATCTCTCTGCTCTTTTTTTTTCCTCCCCCCTTCTCTCCCTTGCTCTCCCCCTCAGGATGATGATATCTTGCAACCAGAGGCAAAATAAAATTGTTCCACCCTTTCCCCTCCTTCCAGCCCTCCCCCTGCCTTTCCTTATCTTACCCCCTGTTCCTGACAGTAGATCAGCCACAAGGCACCCCACCAGAGCTGTGCCTGTAGGGCAGCACGTCATCCTCAGCGCACCCGGCAAAGGCTTCATTAAATCGCAGCTACCTTTGCAGCGCCCACCGGACACTCGCAGCAGTCCCCAGGGCTCCTGGCAGGGTGAGGAGGCTGGTGGCAGAGCCAAGCGAGGGGCGATGAGGATGGCTCTCCCTCCTCCGAGTGCCAGCAAACAGTTAACGGTTTAATACTTTACAAAAAAGTCAAGACAGACTTGTGATTCTTGATGTTAATGAAGGTGTCACACATTGTCTCGAGAAAGTTGTGCCTGGCAATCTTCCTTTTTTCGGATGCCTACACCACTGACATTTCATCTCGCATTCAAAGAGCACTACCTTAATGAAATGCATAATTAACATATTCTAATTGTGCTGAGCGCTGTGATGATTTTGACAGAACTCACTTTCCATGTCTAATTTGATGCTAATTTAATCTGTTCCTCTCCCGCTGACATGACCTTTCTTGATTGAGTTTCACTGAGGAAATTTTTTGATGGATTGATTTATCAGCATTGCGGAGACAACAAAGGCTCAGGGTGCACGACAGAAATCGGAGCGGGAATGGCCCTCCAACGCCCGCACGCTCTGAACTTTGGGGCTGCAGTGTCCGCTTTCCAGAGACTGCTTGTCTGATCTACTGATGGAATTCAAGAAATGTGACATCTGTGTGGGGCTTGATCTCCACAACAAATACAGTAAATATCTTCCTGTGCTTCTGAGCCCTTGGAAGGAAAACTTCTTCCTTCCCTGCTGCTGTTCCATTGTGAGAGCTGTGGGCCACCAAGGAACAGAGCAGTGCCGGCACGGCACGGGCAGGCTCTCGCTGTGCTTCTGCCCTCCAGCAAGCACCTGGGGTTCTGTGGACCCGTTTTCATTAACCTGATCATTGCTGGCTACAAGCAAAATGGAAAGTGCTATGAAATGGGGTCGCAGGATAGATCATTAAATGTAAACTACTTCCTGGGCTGCTTCCTCAAACTTTCTCGAATGCTGGCTGCTAGATGCTTGTGCTAACAGCCAGGAAGTGTGTTTTACAATGCACACTTGCGTATCTCTGCACACACATTGTCTGTGCAGGTAGAGATCAATAATGGAGGGATCTTGTAAACGTGATTATACCCTCACTCAAACAGAAGGTTTAATAACCCTCCTAATGTTGTGCAATGTACTAGCTGTATCTCACAGTGCAGAACGTGAACGTATGCCTGTGGGAACACACAGCTCTGCGGTAAATCTCAGAGGGAAAGATGGAATTTGTCAGCTGCTTCCCAAAACTTCTGCTTTAGGTGGCCTGTTTCAGTTGCTTCACAACATGACCTCTTCTTTCTACCTTCATTGCATACCTAGACTTTATTCAGTGTTCTGTATCAGGAGACTGAGGGGTGACCTCATTAATGTCTATAAATACGTGAAGGGTGGGTGTCAGGAGGATGGAGCCAGGCTCTGCTCAGTGTCATCTAATGATAGGACAAGGGGCAATGGGTGTGAGCTGGAACACAGGAGGTTCCACATAAATAGAAGGAACTTTTTCATGTTGAGGGTGACAGAGCACAGGAATGGGCTGCCCAGGGAGGTTGTGGAGTCTCCTTCTCTGAAGACCTGGATATGTTCCTGTGCAACTTGATCTAGGGGATCCTGTTGTGGTGGGGGGATAGGACTAGATGATCTTTCAAGGTCTCTTCCAATCCAAATGTTCTGTGATCAGGAAAAAAAGGCCTTCCTGACCCTAACAGTGATCTCTTACACCCTCAAGCATGAGAATTGAGTTTTCTGTTAAGTTACAGCTGTTGCTGGGCATAAACATCGAGCTCTTCTTGCAGCATTAGCATGCATGTCTTTGCTGCTTTGGAAGAAGCAGAGATGGGGTCTCACTTTAGAGATCGTAACAATATTTAATTGACAACATCACTGAAGTGAGCGTTATAAACAGCAGTCACACAATTCTTGAAGTTTCTTGTTTGAATGTTTCATCTTCCTGCAGATTTCTCTTAAGGAGCTGACGTGCACATTCACTTTCTGTAGGACTTGATGGAATAGTTTAGTTTTAAAAATGATTTGTGGATAAAAGCCCCAGACTGCTGCTCATCAGAATTTAATTTACGGTGAGCAATTGATAGGGGAAAGCACGTCCAGAAAGCAGAGACCTGGTGATTCTCACTAGGGAGGGCTGTGAGCTGTGTATCTACTGCACTTCCCTGTCAAAGGTAGCCCTAAGGATTCTGGTCTAGTTCATGACCTGAGAACTCTTGCAAGACAGGCTCATGTTCATGAGCTCTGCAATAGGGTGTTCCACATCAATATGAGAACCTCTTCCCAGTGAGGGTGACAAAGCACTAGAAGGGGCTGCCCAGGGGGGTTGTGGAGTCTCCTTCTCTGGAGGCATTTAAAACCCCCCTGGACATGTTCCTGTGCGACTCGGTCTAGCTGATCCTGCTGTAGGGGATGATCTTTTGAGGTCACTTCCTAATGTTCTGTGATTCTGTGAAAAAGCACAAAGGCAGTCGTGAGAAGTCCTGCAGCACGGGGTAAAGTGTTGGGGGTAGAATACAGCAAACATCTGGACCCTTTGCTTTCTGACCTGCAGCACCACATGTTGCTTCCCCACGGATGTGCTGAAGGCAAGAAAAGGTCTCCTGATCCCTCTTGGAGGCTGAACCCTAACCTGCTCAAACTAGAACCAATTTATTGGTGCTAGGGGATCACACTCATTTACACCGGGACTGAATTTGGTTCTGAAGTAGATTATGAGGGATTTTTCATTATTTTTTTAACAGTTTTTAAAAATGAAGCTCAATTTCCAGTAGTCTTGATTTCAGTCCTTCGCTGCCTCCGGCAAAGAAAGGACCAAATCTGGTTCACTCACAGATCCCCTTGCTCTGAAAAAAAGAAAAGCAGAAACCCTAAAAGATTTGGCCCTTGTGTGTGCGTTCTGGCTACGTCTGCTGGGCAGCTGCAAGCCAAAATGTGTAAACCACATTATAACTGTGAAACTATGAGTCATTCGGTGTTATTTACCATTGATACTGGCAGCCAGCCTGATCTGTTGCTGTAATTATGTCTCTGTCTCTACCAGTGAGATCAAAAGTACAGAAATTCCAAGTAATAGGACTACAACTATATTAGTAGGGTGAAGCTCTGAGCATCTGGATCGGAGGAGAAGATATTGAGCACAGAGTGTGCTACAAGAGATCAAAGAGGCAACCAAATCTAATAAAACAGTAATAATTGGTAACCTCACTTCCAACATATGGAACGTCAGAATTTGGTATTAAAATGTTCTTTCTTAAGAGCTTTAAAAAATTGGAGCAGATAGTTTGAGGACAGGCAAGACTTACACGTATTCTGCTCTAGGCTCAGTATTTCTGAAAAGAAATTAGATGCCTCCATCTATATTTAGGAGACTAATTTCAGAACAACAATAAAAAAAGCCCAAGTTATCCTAAAGAAATCTTACTTTGGATGTTTGTGGTCACCTGGGTACTTCTGGTTATTTTAGTGATGAAACCAACTGGAAAGAAGGGGAGTGGAACTGAGTTTGCAGCCATGCCTGTTCCTCAAATGCTCTTTTTTCATTAGAGCGGTTAACTTCAGTAAAATCCTGGGCACTTTTGATAAGCCAGTATTCAGGGAACAAAGCTGTTAGGAAATGACTTGCTCCTAAGTTCCAGCAATAATTCTTGGCCTTGGAGTGTTACTGGGTGTTTTTCATTGTCAGTTGAAAATGAAAGCGTAGCGTTTCAGTCGTGAGCCGTTAGGAACGTAGCTCGGCACTGCGCTCGGCACAGCCCTGCTACAAATTGCACCGGAACACTTCCGTGAACTTTTGATTTGCCAGTGCTCGTGGCGGGGGTGCGGAGAGGGAGCTGCGTGGAAACAGCATTCCAAGAAAATGCCCCTTAATTTGAATGACTGAATATTCAAGGAGAAGGCTTTTTCTTATCAAGGTTTCTACAGAAGGAAACTGAGAATTAGTAAAACGTGTTTAATATAAATAGAACCTGACTGCTGTGTGAAGGGAAGTTGCTTTAGCACTGAACGCTCTGCAAAACAGTGGAGGAGCAGAAATGTTTGGAATGTGGGAAAGAAAAAATTAAGCTACAGATAGATGCAGTGAGTCCTTCTGCCGTAACTACGTCCGTATTTTGGTATCTCCATTGCTCAGGTTGCGTATTTGATGGAGCTATAAACACTACGATTTACAGCCATGGAAAGGTTATTTCACACAGAATCACAGAACATTAGGGATTGGAAGGGACCTTGAAAGATCATCCAGTCCAATCCCCCCGCCACAGCGGGATCACCTAGACCAAGTCACACAGAAACATATCCAGGCGGGTCTTAAACCTCTGCAGAGAAAGAGACTCCACAACCCACCTGTGCAGCCCCTTCCAATGCTCTGTCACCCTCACTGTGAAGAAGTTCCATCTCCTATTTATGTGGAAGCTTCTGTGTTCCACCTTTCGTATATGCTCACACAGTACGGTTTGAGAGAACCAGCTTGGAGAGGCACACGTAGAAATAGAATCATGGCACATCTTCCAATGCACTGTGGTGCGATTTGCATTAGTAG
This sequence comes from Rhinopomastus cyanomelas, assembly GCA_013400115.1. NCBI lineage: Eukaryota > Metazoa > Chordata > Aves > Bucerotiformes > Rhinopomastidae > Rhinopomastus > Rhinopomastus cyanomelas. Next base: position 1,239,998 of record VXBP01008606.1, read on the forward strand.
TTAGTCTTGTCTATTTCTTTATCAGCTCTCTGACATCTTAGGAATGATAGTTATGACTCATATAACCTCAATCCTTGTTCTAAAAGGACAGCATATAAAATATTTCTGCAGTAGCCTTAAGGGGTATCTAGTAAAGCATAGTTTGTGGATCATTACAGGAGAACGGCTTCCCATCAGGTGATGGGTTTATCAAATATTAAAGCCCTTTAGATTCTTCTTTCTTCCAAAGCTGAAAAAAATCACCTGGGATAACCATGGTCTTAACGCCGTACAGGTCTGCCCTTGAATTTGGAATATTTGGAAGGCTTCCCTCGCAGCCCTTTATTAAGTGTCAAAGAAAGAACGCTGGTAGGAGAGGATTGTGTGACCTGCACGTTCGGACTTAAATGAAGAACTGAGTCGCACATCTATAAAAATGAGCTGTGTATGGACATTCTCCACAGCCACTGAACTTCAAAAGCAAAAGTCAAAGCTGTCCCTGTCTGTGACTCTCATGGCCATCCCCTAGATCCGCCACGATGGAGACACCCGTGAGCACATAGATGCGCACGTGTGTAACGCAGGGCGTATCGTGCTCCGCTCCCAGCCGTAGAATCAACAGCAAGACAAACAAACAGAAACTTGTAACGCCGAAATATCTGAAGCAAGCCTTTTTTCTGAGGAAATATTATTGAGGTGCTGAACAACATTTGATCACTTGCAACCCTTTCAACTGACGTTCTATTATTCACATGTCTCTTTCATTATGCAACAGATGGTGAGTCCTGGCGCTGATTTTTTCCTTCAGATTCACAAAACTTCAATGGATTGCAATATGACCCTAAAAATGGGTAGAAAAAGAAAATGCTTGTTAAGGTTTTATCTTTGATAATAATCCATTGACAGAGAAGAACGGCTGACCTCCTGTAAACCAAAAAAAAGACACGTTTGCCTCATTTTTATGAACAGCATTTGTCTAAAGCTTTTGACTGAGCTGCAGAATGTGGCCTTCAGCTGAAATGAAAGATGGCCCTTCTGTTGCTACACAAAGCCATATTTGCTGCTGCAAAGTGCAAAAGGAGAGGCTGACAAATTGATAGTATGTCAGGAACGTAACAAACTTGTATTCATCTTCACAAACATCTGCATGTTTGTGAAGATTCTCAATGAGAAGTGTTTCATTTTGAGCCTTCATTTGGCAAACTTACGGATAGCCGTCACGCCGGGGTCTGAACACTGCTAGAAATGTCTTTCAGTACAATCCCTCTGTCTGCTTTCCGGTCACTTTATTAATAGACAGTTCAGAGCGTTGAAAGACTGGAGGGGAGTCTTGGAGCAATTAAAAGCTATGCTCCATATGCTTTTGATGTGTTTTTATCTCATCTTAGACTAACTAGGTCCTGAATTATTATGCCATGCGTTATTAGATCGCTTAGTTTGCAATAGTAAGTGAAATAACAATAACGCTTGTGTGTTACCCCTCCTACAGATAGATTTTAAAGTCAGTTTCAAACAGGGCTCAGTCTGGCAAACACTGGCATAACTTCAAGCACACAAACATTCCTCCCGCTGCTGGGCAAGCGGGTCTTCTCCTAGTCGCATCGCGAGATGTGCTGTGGAAATGCAAACAACCTTGAGGGTTGTTCTTAAGTCAGTTACTTGTAAGTCTCAAAAAACGATTAATAAAATGAACCCTGGCGTGCCTGTCAGCTACGTAGAACAAATAACTTACATCTACTTGCTCTTTTTGCAGTTCTGTGTGATCCTTCTTCATTCACAGACTCACAGAACATTAGGGATTGGAAGGGACCTCAAAAGATCATATAGTCCAATCCCACCACAACAGCAGGATCACCAAGTCGTACAGGAACATATCCTGGTGGGTTTTAAATGTCTTCGGGGAAGGAGATTCCACACCCACCCTGGGCAGCCCCTTCCAGTGCTCTGCCACCCTCATTTGGGTTCAGATAGGAAGTATCCATGGAGGTATTAATGATTGCAGGGGGGTTGGACTAGATGATCTTTCGAGGTCCCTTTCAATCCCTGATGATTCTATGATTCTAGCGACTTAATCTAGGTCCTTGAATTAGAGTCCAGGCTGTCTCTGCCACCAGGAGAACAAGGTCTAAACCTTTGGTAGGATATTCAGAGCACTCCAGATAAGTACTAGCTTTCCTCCTTTAGCTCTAGGGGAAACTTGTTAAAGCAAGTATGCTGCCCAGGGAGGTTGTAGAGTCTCCTTCACTGGAGATGTTTAAAACACGCCTGGATGTGTTCCTGTGTGACTTGGTCTAGGTGATCCTGCTGTTGCAGGAGGATTGGACTAGATGATCTTTCGAGGGCCCTTCCAATCCCTAATGATTCTATGAATTGCTAGCATTTATACAAAAGTTGCAATGAAGACTTGCTAATTTGGGTAGTTATTTTGTTGAACATTGACATTAATAATCCAGAACACCTTCATTGTTAGTCATTTCTTCTTCTGCATCTCATGTTCTGTCTCTTCCTCTGGAGATGTTTAAAACCAGCCTGTAGATGTTCCTGTGTGACTTGGTCTAGGGGATCCTGCTGTGGCAGGGGACTTGGACTAGATGATCACTTGAGGTCCCTTCCAATCCCTAATGATCTGTGATTCTGTAATGACAGTAAGAGCTGCAGGAGTTCCATAGCGATTTAAGTTTAATTTTGCATCTTGTAAAAAAAGATGATGCATCCACATGCTCAGATCAAGCTGTTTGTCTTTCAAATCAAATTCCTGGATGGATCAAGCCAGACCACGATAGGAATGCTTGTTGGCTTGGTTTTATTTTTAAACTATGTGTGCTTGCTTCAGGGCATAAGGTCCTTAATATCGCAATATAATACTTTTGTAGAAGGAGAAGTTGATAGACCAGCCTCTCCACTGCTGTAAGCCAGCATGAAGCTTTTCCACTTTAACCATCTCAGCATCTCATTGCATGCACACATTTTTGGCAGGACTGGCTCTTTAGACACCATTATAAGTTGGTCTTTCACATTTTTGCAAAAAAGTCTTTCAGGCTCTGCCTCTTTGAGTTAGGCAAGCATGAAGGAATCAACATGAGTCTAACTAAACAAAAAAAATCAGCCCCAGTGCCTGCATCTTGCCAAGAACAGTGCCCCAGAACTAGAGCACTGCTGTGTTTACTGGCCCTTTCATAACACTGTCAGTATCAAAGAGTTGGTAAATAGAGAACTCATCCAGGAGGCTGTCAAATTCTTCTGCACTGCTGCACACCCCAAGATGATATGCTAACTCCTCTACCATTTTGCCAGTAAGCCTGAGTTTAGAGGCTGGGTCAAGAACGAATGACACTTTTTCAGTAGGCTGTCCTTCAGGGGAAATGATTTTATCTTCTTATTTTTTTTTCACTACTGACGTGAAAAGGGAGCTTTTTTGATGCTTTGAACAGAGAACAGCTACACACTTATTAAGGATCCCTAAGTTTCTTCCTATCATCACCTCCAACCCATTGCTAATTCTCAATCACACTTTAATATTTCTGATTCATACATCCCAAGCAGTTTGCAAACATTTTTGAACCAAGCCCATGCTTTTTGTTTAATTACAGTACCCTTCTAAGAAGCTTGCAAAGCAAAACAGTCCCTGGCCTAATGAGTCCAAACAGCAGGGCAGAGACTGGGCACTGGCACGGGACAGAGAGGGATTTGCCAGGGGCTTCCTAGAAATCAGTCATGGGATGAAGAATAGACTTTGAATCTTGGTTATCACAGGAAGACTCTTGCTCCCCAGACCACAGGGCTTCCTTAGCTGTTGGTGCTCCTTGTTTTGGAGATTGCTGTGGGAATGCAACTGCAGCTTCATTTCAAAGATCATGTTCACGAGAGTCATGTTTAAACGTGGTCCTGTAACTGTCGGCAAATTAGACTCAAATGTCAAGATGGGTTTGGTCCTCTCAGTCATTTGCAATCACAGAACATTAGGGACTGTAAGGGACCTCGAAAAATCATCCAGGCTAATCAATGGAGAATTTTTGTCATATTAGAATGAAATCTTTCATATCCTTTAAAACAAGACTATTGGAATCCTGGTAGGTGTTTTTCTGTGTTCAGGCAGTTATTTGATCAGCTGACAGTTTTGGGATGTGATTCCTCACGATCAGCACTGACAACCTGCTGGGCAGTTCAACCAAAATGGATCGTGTGGCAAAAAGTGCATGAAGCACCATTTCTGTTTCCTGTTCCTACTCTGCTCACTGATTCTCTCATCCTACATGTCAGGGAAAGTAGTGATGTACAGCAAGAGTGACTGAATCATTTCCACCCATCCTGGGGAAAAAAAACACATAGAAAAAAAAAAAGAGGGGCATGTATTGCTGCAGCCCAGGTGAATCTGACATTCCTGCAGATGTGCACTAAAATCCTCTGCGTCGCGAGTTCCTCTACTACGGTAGGCTTTGTTGGCATGATTAGCCTCCCTGGTAGCATCCTCCAGAGGGAATTCTACAGAGATGAAACACAAAAATTGCTTTAAAATGATAAGTCACAAATAGGATCTGCCACAAGGCATTATAAACAAAACTAGACACAAGAGACTCGTAAAAAAATTAAAGTCTAAAGTAACAGAGAAAAACCCAAATCTTCCTGACTGCAATCTCATTTGCACACCTGATTTGTTTGCACAGCTTCCAGGACACAACAAGCACAAAGGCAGTAAAAAAACAGAGCAGGCAAATGCCCAACACAAGGGCCGGCGATTCAGGCGTTGATTTGGCACCATTTTCACAGCCACTAATGTGAGGGGTGCACGCGGCTCTGTTTTGCAAGGTCTGGAATGTCTCTGCGTGTGTGTGCCGCTGCAAATACGGTCACAACAGCCTCTGTAACAAAAAGAGACACTGGGAGAAGAGAGAATGATAGAGGAACGTGTTTTGTTAACTTTTAAGGATTACCATGGTCTGACTACTGTTATCAACTGGATGAAGCCAATCGATGTATTGATGACATTGCCAATAGCTCAAAGACATGAGAGTGGTGTGCTCCTCCCGACACATTCGCTTTATGATAATACAAACATAAACTTCTGAGCTACAAAAGTAAAATCATAGTTCAGCATATGTGGACTATTCTCAGGCTTTATATTGTGATCTCGGTCCTCTTTCTGGATCTTGGAAAATTTTTTGTGGAGTGTTTTTATTTTGGCCACCTTCCTTAGATCAAACAGATCTGTTGGTATTTCTGAGGAACAGTAAATTTGTCATAAGGAGTCTTCTCTTTCCCATATTCCTCTCCTATAAGTTAGTCCTCTGACTTCTTTTCTAGTCATTGGGTTTTCTTTCAGAGACCCACAACAGTGGTGAATGGTCTTGTATGTCAAAAATTAAGCCCCTGACATTGCAATTGAGAGAAAAGCTTGTTGTGCTAGTGACAAATACTTCAGGGAAGCGTTGTCAATACCAGATCCTCTAAGAAATCTGAGGTCAGCTGAGCAAGAACTGCTGCATAGGTAGAAATTTTAAAATATTACTTGACATGCATCATAAAATGAAGCATCAGATACACCAGACTAGTGCAGGGACTTACTGATTTAGGCTTATATATATGTATAAGTAAATTTGAGATCCTGGTCTCTAATGAGTGTTCCACTACACAGATCAACTTGCTGTTTCTACTGTCAGCACAGTCTCCTTTAGCATCAGAAGTGTGGGGTTTGGACCCAAGGACTAGCATTGAGAGAGTCTGTGTGAGTCCGTGTGTATTTGTGATTTATGTAAGAGTTGAGTCATGATTTCATTACATCATTAAGATTGGATTCTGACCTCAGCATGGTTATTGGACTATAAACTACCTCTGCCTTCTACTCGGCTGAGTATGTTTGGATGTGGTGAGTGTGTGGTGGCTGCAGCTGCTGACAGGAACAGCCAGGCACTCAGCTGTAGCCAGACAGCTGTATTTCCATCCGTAATTAAAACATCAGATTTGTTCTTTTCTCCACGTTTTTGCTGTGTCAGGATGTTACATCACACACACGAACATTCAGTAGAGCACCTTGATTCTTCTCAGTCAGGTATGAACAAGTTTGTCTTTTGGAATTACTCTGTAAAGACTGAGGCAGTGATTGTCACCTTAACATGAAGCAGAAGCAACAGAAAATCCTCTCACCGACTTCCTTAAAAGAAAAGCATTTACTTTTCCTCAGGCAGGGAAATGACTTCACGTAAGATGTGTCAATTAAGAGTGGACAGCATCATGGAATATTAGTTCCAATATAGCCCTCAAAGTAGCAAAATAAATTGGGGCCACGGTATTAAAAAATGACTGAAAGTGCTGACAACTTCATTTTAAAACTCTCCTTCAACACATTAGGAAAGGGAGAAGCACAGAAGAATATATCAGTGTGTCAACAGATTTTCCACAGTGGTTCCTGCTTTTCTTTCCTTCCCCCTAAACATACTCATGGCACCATTATGCTAATCATCATGCTAGGGCAGTATATTGAGATGTATGCTACAAGTCCACACAGTAGCAGGAAGGTGGGAGGGAATATTCTGCAGGAACCTTTGGTCTGTTCCATGACAGTGTAAATCTCGTAGCAACTTGCAGTGTTGGGCTGTGAAATGCTCACATGAGATCACAGTGCCAGCACGGCTTCTTAAAGTGACCTTTGGAGACTGAACCTAAGAATATACCTTCAGGGCCAACTATAAATTGATTTTTCTTCCTGTGATTGAACTCTCAAGTCCTCTGAAGATGCTCTGCGAAGGGAAGGAATTGCTTCCACTGCAGTCCTAGAGTGAGCAGAGGCTCGCTGTGCACACGATTGGGAATTTGCAGTAGAAATAGCAGGTTGGGCAGGTCCAAGCCAGTGGTCACATTCTCAATAGCAAAAATGAAGGGAGGAGAACACCTCCCTTATGAGGAAAGGCTGAGGGAGCTGGGTCTCTTGAGCTTGGAGAAATGGAGACTGAGGGGAGCCTCCATTAATGTTTTTAAGTATTTGAAGGGTGGGTGTCAGGAGGATAGAGCCAGGCTCTGGTCAGTGTCATGTAACAGCAGGAAAAGGAGCAATGGGTGCCACATAAATAGGAGAAGGAACTTCACAGTGAGGATAATGGAGCACTGAAAGGGGCTCCCCAGGGGGGTAATTTCTAGGGTGATTTTGTATCAGGCCAAGCTGTCCAGCCTTGCAATCTGGTTACAGAAGAAAGGAGCAATCCACTTTATTACTTAGCACTGAGACAAGTGATCTAACTGGCTTCTACTGCACTTGAATAACTGAAGAACAACAAAGATATTTAATCACATCACTTCCTGTTTTTAAAGGATTTTAAATGCAACTCGGTGATTAACATTAAAAAGTAGCTGCTATGCAAACAGGAGAACTACTTCATTTTTTAATTATATTTTAACAGGTATAGCTGCAATGATCTTGACATTTATAAGAGGTCCTTCATGTCGCTGGAAAGCAAAGTAACATAATGAAATACCCAGTCCTGCAGCTTGATCACCTCCATGTGCATTGCCAGAGTTGCTGTGGCACACTAGACACATCCTCATGTTGCCCATAACGTAACGCTAGCCCAGTCTACGTAGTATCATAGAATAATTAGGGATTGGAAGGGACCTCGAAAGATCATCTAGTCCAATCCCCCTGCCATTTAAACAGCATTCAAGAAAAACATTTCTATTCTCCTACATATGAAAAACCAAAAAGCCTAACTGATTTTGTTTTTGCTGTTTGGTGTTTTGTTTTGCTTGGAAATGCACTGTGGGCTTGAAAACTCCTTCCTCAGTTGAAGTTTCCTTTGGTGAGCTTCACGTTTTTACAAAAGTTGTCTTGGGTGATTAACTGATATTTTCTGAATGCAAAAGCCACGCTGACAGAACTTTCTTGTGCTGGTTTGGGTGTCCACAAGTGATTCGGTAGAAAACCTGTGTTGCTAGCTGGAGGCTGAGTGGGGCTGAGAGAAAGCAGCCACTGTCTTGTTTTCCTCTCACATTCACTACCCAGAGCTGTACTGCTAAGCCCACCCCAACCACCTGGCGGTCCAGAGATGACCATGACCTGGCTTGGTCCTGTCTCTTATTGCCTGTATTTTGAAAATGCAGAGCCCTTGAAGGAATGAAAGGTGCTCAGAGGCTGCAGGGCAGCTGGGGAGAAGGCAGCGGGGCCACAGGCAGGATCTGCTGCTTGGGACCGGGAGGGACCTTGTGGCCAGAGAAAAGGAAGTTCAGAAGAGAGTGAGTAATAAACCCTTAGGGTACATGGATTTGAGCTACCTGTCAGTGGACTCCAGACATGTTTCTTGCTGCCACTTCTCCTTCCGTGTCACTCTAGTGTGACCTTAGCAGTGACTGACTGACACAGAGCGAGTGACTGGCCATTTAGCCATCACTTCTAAGAACAGCGCCCTATAAAATGTGCGATGAGGTGCCACATGTGAGCATGTCCTCAGAGGCACAGAGGAACGTGCACCTAGCAGCTGCTGCAAGCAGAAGAGTCTCACAAGTACGAATTGTGTGGGTTTTGTAAGTCATAGAATCATTAAATCATTAGGGATTGGAAGGGACCTCGAAAGATCATCTTGTCCAACCTCCCCCCCCCAGCAGTATCACCTAGACGAAGTCACACAGGAACACATCCAGGGGGTTTTAAAATGTCTCCAGAGAAGGAGACTCCACAACCCCCGTGGGCAGCCTGTTCCAATTCCTATCGACCATAAATTTCACTTCAAGAGTTTGATGTGACTGATGCTAAAATGCAAAGTAAAAAAAATGGCTGAGTATCATCTTCCTTGAACTTGGGTATTGGTGGGGAGAGGAAAGAAAACTCTCCCCTTCTGCCCTGCTCTGTCAGCTGTTTGATTTGGCGTGTCTGGTGTGATGCCTCCCTCAGAACCCACCAGCACGAGCCTGCAGGCTGCCATGATACCCACCGCAGCCTGCAAAGACATTAAGCAGAAGTCCCGATTCTGTAGGAGTGCTGTTGTTTTCCATCCTTCCCCGTGACCGACCCCTGTAGACCCGTGCCTCAGAGAGGTATTTCATGACAGAAGGAGCTCACAAGCGGTGTAAGACGTGTGGCGTGGAAATGTTGGCGTCATATATCTCGTGTGTGAAAAGGACAGCAGAAATCACCGAGATGGACTGTAATAACCGATCCCAGAGAGCGGAGAACTCCCTCAAGGCTGAGACACCCTGGGCCTTTCTGAAAAGAGGCATGTACTCCATGGGGAAGTGGGGGAGGAAATAAAATAAAAAGCCTAATCTTGTGCTGATGTGGCCTTGGCAATCGACTGAACTGACAAGGCTGTGTGTTTGTAAAACAAGCTGTGCTAAGTATTTTTTCGGCCCTGTGTTTAGAAACACACAGAAAGGGGGGAAAGGAAGAGGAGGGGGGTTGGGAAAAAAAAAAACCCTCCAAAAAAAAAAAAAAGGAATAAATATGTAAATCAAATGTAAAAACTTCTTGCACTTGCAACGGGCTTCCCGGAGGGAATTCCTGCCTCTGTTCTCTGCTCTTCCTCCACTCAGCAAAACGACTGCCAGTCATTAAGCGGAGCTGCGCGGCGCGCGCGGCACCGTAATTGAACACCAATGGGCCCACCCTCATTTGCATCGCCCGTCTCTTGATTGGCAGCTGTACATGAAATGCCACATCAGTTGAAAGTATGTTGTGAGCTGGCACTAATGATCCAGTGGCTCCGGGGAAACCTGCCATATTGTAATTCGGCTATCAGGCATGAAAGAAATAATTCTAAGTGCCAGCAATGTGAAGCCGAATAAATGTTTCAGTGCTGCAGGTTGCCAAGGGTGACACTTCTGATTTAGTATAAACGAATGCCCCGTTGCCTTTGGGGTTGGGGGAGTTCGCATTGTATCCGAGATGTGTGTATAAAACATTAGTATTAGAAAATGGCTCCGGCACGGGATGGGAAACGGAGGCCTGGTCCCAGGCGGCGCGGGAATGTTTACAACTAATGACTGGATGAAAGGATTTTTCTACCTACTGTAATGACAGGCAAAATAGGATTTGCTTTCCCCGAGATGGAGAATAATGGCTATGTTAACTCTGCCTTTCCTTTTTCTTTCTCTCCCTTAAATGAAATGCTCTTTTGTAAAGAAAATCACATCTATTTTCCTCAGTGTAGTGGAGGGAGGCGGCAGATTTAACTCCTTGGGAGTGTCGGGCTTTTGGATGGAGGGTGGCAGCAAGCCGGGGTTAATGGTGTCCCCTCATGTCAACACCTCATCGCCCATCACAGACTTCATGCCAGGAGAAGATTTTTCAGTAGCCTTTATCCTCTTGTTTATTGTTAAAACTCTGGTGGAAGAGGTTTGAGATGCCTCAAACACATAATGCAGCCAGTTTGTACCTTGATATTTCAGCTCCTGCACGTTACTGCGTTGCAGAAGGTGAGACTGGCGAAACAGATGTCTGCAGGCTCTCAAAAATGAGAAGCCCACATGTACAAAACGCTGGTCCTCTCCCGTTGTGCCTGTACACAGGCAGCTGCAGTAATTGCCAGTGGAGCTAATTACTTGCATCTGCACACAGGATGGCGGTGGCTCTGCAGGAACTGCAGGTCGGGTACAAGAAAAGGGATTTTTTTAACAAGAACAGCATCCTCTGACAGTTTGGAGAAGAGCGCACAAAGGTGTGCGGGCAGTTTGGACCTCTTTTCTTCCCATGTCAGTTCACAGATAAGGTACATTCTTAATGTCGTTATCCCAGGCTGCCTTGCAGGGTGGCAATGTCTTGGCACTTGGTTCACTTTTATCAACCTCGTCCTTAGCATCAGCAGGGTTATCTGAAAACCTGACTGGCAGGGAACAAAACACCAGCAGAATGATGCAGAAAAACAATCCATTTCTTAAAGTTGCAGCTATGTGGAAAGTGAAAAAGAAAAGTATGAGCGCATCTGGTTCAGCTTGGTAATGGTTAAGCTGCTGCTTTGCTGAGACCTCAACCTCTTCTGCTGCCTGTGTCGTTGTTTGCACGTGCTCTTATTGCGTCCCTTTGTCTCCACTCGCACGCTTCTATAGTAAGTTCCTTTGGAACTGAAGCCATCTCTCTACTTTGTACAGCACCTGGCGTGGTGCTGGCTTCCTGTCTGACTGCTGTTTGAGGTACTGGACTAAAATGATTCTTGATAACATTGACTAGCAGGACACACATTTGCAGGCTCGGGGATTTCCATTCTGCTGCGTGTGAGCTGGTGTTTTCAGAGTGTTTGCCTCAGTGGGTGGGAGTGGAACATCTCCCTGATGAGGAGGCTGAGGGAGCTGGGCCTCCTCAGCTTGGAGAAAAGAAGGCTGAGGGGTGACCTCATTAATGTCAGTAAATATGTGAAGGGTGGGTGTCAGGAGGATGGAGGCTCTTCTCAGTGGCATCTAGTGATAGGACAGGGACAACGGGTGTGAGCTGGAACAGAGGAGGTTCCACGTAAATATGAGAAGGTACTTCATGGTGAGGGTGACAGAGCACTGGAACAGGCTGCCCTTCAGGGTTGTGGAGTCTCCTTCTTTGGAGACATTTAAGACCCACCTGGACATGTTCCTGTGTGACTTCATCTAGGTGATCCTGCTGTGGCGGGGGGATTGGACTGGGTTATCCTTTGAGGTCCCTTCCAATCCCTAATGTTCTGTGATTCTGTGATCAAACAGAACAGAAACTAGACCCACAACAGGGATCCCCTGGCACCATATGAGGTGCTGCCTGGGAGATGTTGCATCTTCTCTGCTCCCATATGCATCTGGGGAAACAGATGAGACTCAGTATCACTCAGGATCAGATCCTGACTATTTTCTTGAGGCTTTTACTGTTGTTACGGTGCCCAGTGACGAGGTACCATCTGTAATTTCTGGTCAGCAGGGATGCGGGAAGAAAAATGACAAATTAGAAGCACAAAATGCTTTAAGATGAATGAACTACCTGAGAAAGAATGTGTGTCAGCCTGCAATTTATGAGGATGAAACATCAGAGCTGACAATCTATTATCAGAGATCAGATGAAGCCTAAAATTTTGGATATAGATTTGAATAGCCCCAAACAGAGGCAGCAGATGGATTGGTAGGCTGATATTCAGGGATTTCATTTGGCCCCTCTTGAAAAAAAAAAGGGTTTCTTTCAAACCGTGGCTCTTGATTTAGTTTCAGATGTCAATCACTTGGCATCTTCAAAACTGTTTGGAAAAAGTGTTTTGGTTCAGCTGCATCTCAGCATAATAAGCCTTTCAGAAGTGTCTGCTCAGATGCTGAGTATTATTCCTGTTATTTCTGTGCTGTCCTGCATCATCTGTATCCACACAGATGAGACTGGAGAAGAGCTGTGTGCACAGATGAGGTTTAGACAACCACAGCACATCGGTAGCGAATACAGGTTGCCTCTGGCACCTTTAAGACAGCCTAAGGCTGGCTGTCCTGGGCCGGATCACTGACACTCCTAGCCTGGCAGCTGGAAGGAGACTGTGAGACCAATGGTTATGGCCTTCCCAACACATCCTCCCAGCCTGTGGTTCAGGGACAGCCTGTGCTAGGGCTTGTATTTGTATTTCATGGCTCTCCAAGTCCATAGTCTTCCACAATCACATCTGAGCACTTCTGGGCTTTTGGCATCTGTGGGTGGCAGTAAGTCCTATAGACTCCTCCACTGCCTGTTGCCAGCTCTCAGCAAGCAGCACGGTGGGACCACCTGGCAGAATGCCCTGCTGGGTTCCCAGTGTGACCAGCTGGAGTCCCCAGCATGTCTCGCTGTAGCTGCAAAGGGAGAGGAGATCTCTGGAAACGACTGTCAGAAACACTTTTTCCTCTTTTCAGCTGTCGCTCTGGTACAATTAGATGGCCGATTCACCAACATTTTTTAAAGGAATGTCCAGTCTTTGAGAAGTGGAAGGAAATGCTGTTGTTGCTGCTCTACACGTTCTCCTTCAATTGAAAAAAAAAAACCCAGCCCAACAATCTACCTGTTCACTTCTTGCTAAGAAAGACTGGTTGTAGGCAGCTTTGATTTATGCTCTCCATATCCCAACTCTGCCTCCCCTGATCATTCATCCCTGACTCAAAGATTTGCAAAACAACCAATATGTAAAAGGTGAATTATTGTGTTTTCTTTTAAATGTAATGAACGATACATTTGCCTCGGTAGCACACCAGCTACAGTCCTGACTTTTCTAACAAGTCTCTTTCCTAATATAAATATCCCTGAAGCGAGCGAGATGATTCCGGTAATTTGAGAGCAGAATGTATTCCATGAAAGTTAATAATATGGTGCATCCCAGAAGTAAGACAAATATAAAGACATGCAAAACCAGATTACAGCCTTTTTTATTTTTATAGATGAATTCCTGGGAAGAGATTCTTTCAATTACCTAAGTGTAAAAACAAATCCTTTGTAATAAAGACAATAATTTATGCCGTAATGAAATTTGTCACATAGCTTACTTCAAATCATTTAAAAGCATTTCTTTTGTAGACACAGCCTGATAGATCCAGAGCACCTTTCTGTAGGAATGGCGTGAGGTGCTTTTGGGGAAGTGGATCAAAACCACAGTGAAGGCACCAGTGAAGAGCCAGCTGCCTGCGTGGGGTTAGCTGCCTGTGCTAGTAGTTGTAGTTACACGCAAGTCATGCAGAGGAAGTGGTCAAATGCATGTGGAATTCAGCTTGGCCAGTATCAGAAGTAATAAATGTGGCAAGGCATAATAAATATGCAAAATGTAGTCCTTTAACCTAATAACATGACCACTTGCTAGCTTTAGCATAACACTGAAAATCACTAATGGAGCACTGTGAAGATTTCCCTGATACAAGCAGTCGAGAATCATGCATAATGGAACAGTGCAACAGCTAACAGCAGATTCACACAAGATAATTTAAACTTGTTTGTATGGAAATGAAGAACTGATCTTTGAAGTGGTCCTTAATGAGATTCTGCTTGATCCTCTCTGTATCCGGAGAAAGTCTTCCGCTTCCCTTTTGCATCCGGCTCATGTTGCTGGGGTGCAGAGAAAGGACTTGCTTAAATTATGAATGTCAATTTGCATCTACATGGTATGAGGTGAGAACCAAGCGCCGCCGGTGACTTCTCATACGTTACTGAGAGTTCTGTGTGCTTGTAGTCCACTCCCACCCTAGACGTTACTCAGAGCAGCGTTCCCTGTCAGAGCCTTGGCAGAGCCTTGACCATACCCACAGCTTCGTGCAAATCACAGAATGACTCTGGTTGGAGAAGACCCCTGGGATCATTGAGTCCAACCACCTACCCTACCTTACAAGGTCACCCCTAAACCAGATTCCCCAACACCTGATCCAAATGATCTTTGAACACATCCAGGGAAAGAGGCTGTAATAAAATTTCCATATGGATTAAAAATACAGGAAAGGTGTGACCATGTCTCAGGTCTGTTCTACAACAGAACAAGTACTAGGAATTTTGGGGGGATTTTTTTTCCCCCCTCTTTTCTTTTGTAATTTTTCATTCCCGTTCATGTGCCTGAAACATACTGAAAATAGCTCTGCAGTTTATCGTCAACGCTATGAAACTCCACTCTAAGAGTGCTGGAAGGCAGGCGCCTTGCTAGTGCATCCTGGAACATCTTAAAGTGCCGTGAAGCTTCTGAGCAAACTCCCCCATACACCATCAGAAAATATTGCTGAGTGATCAGCCTTTTCTAAACCTTAGCTCTGTCTCTGAAAGCGTCCATCTGGCAAATGAGGCTTTGTTTGTGCTTTTGAGAGGCAGAGGAAAAACATTCCCTTGGTTTTTTTTTCCTCTCTGTTTGTTTGTTTGCACAGCTCATGAGATTAAGGGGGGCTTATTTAAAGTTAATGATTGTGTTCCCGTGAGGGGAAAACACCTTTCTGTGAGCAGCGGGTTCCTTCATCTATTTTTGTCTTCTGATGGGACATCTCTGCCTTCAAAGAAAGCAACCGCAGTAAATATCTTCAGATGACACTGGGCCCCTAACCTGCTTGCACGGTTATTTTTCAGACTTCAGTTTAACAAGACAAATAGTTCTCTGTAATGAAACAGGGAGGAGGAGCAGAGTTTATTGTGGTTCATTTGTTGGGGTTCATATAAGGCCACCGCAAACTAATACGTCTGGGTTAACTGACTATAAAGGGCACCGTGGAAATCTTTTGGCTTTTAAGAACTGAATGGAACAGTAGGTAGGGCTTGCTCAGACGCATAAAATAGCTCCTGGAAAGGTTTCCTGCTGGTGGGTATATTCTTTAGCAAGGGTCACCCTGAAAGGCATCCAGCCTCTGACGTGACAGCCAAACATTGCTTAGCTGCTGCTTCTGACTGCAGTTAGGGACTGCTGTGGGGTGAATATGCCCAACACTCATCAACTTCAAAGGTGCTTGATGGATAAACATAGACCTCATTGAAAGAAACTATCACAGAGGCATATCTCATTAGGGTTTGGAAGGGATCTCGAAAGATCATCCAGTCCAATCCCCCTGCCAGAGAAGGATCACCTAGACCAAGTTGCACAGGAACATATCTGGGCAGGTTTTAAACCTCTCCAGAGAAGGAGACTCCACAAACGGCCATGAAGAACATTTGGCTTTCAAAGGACAACATATTATGGGGCCTGAGCACCTCTGCTCTGTGCTGGGCTCAGCAGAAGCAAATGGGTCACAGCATCCAGCAAGATCCTTCCTCAGTGTTCACTGGGTTTTAGCTTAGTCCTTTCCTCCTGTGAATTTCAATCCTGAGCTCTTCACCCAGGTTTGTCATCACTGGTGTTTTCTCATCAGCAGGGTGAGCTGCTGTCACAAAGCCTACTGAGCATTTCTGAAACTCAACAAAAGAGTTTCTTCTGCAAGGGATATGACCAACATTTGGTGTCACATGGTTGTGTAGTAGGATACTGTCCCAGAGATCAGCTTTGTACTATTTTGTATGGACACGAAAAAGACTTTTGCTAAACCTATTTAACTCCTTTTTTTCTGTGGATGCGGGCAAATGTAAGAGATGTAGTCTTCTTGTTTTCTCAAGACCAAACTTAGAAAACCACGCAGAATTATTACATTTTAATAACTGCATTTTAAGAGTTTAATTATTCCAAAGCACTCGAGACTATTGAATCTGTCTAGTTAAATTCTGTTGGGTTTGCCTTGTTCCTTCAGTCCATCATTTTCTAACAGCAGAGATTTAAGCCTTTGATCAGCTATTTTTTTGAGACGTCTTTTTTGAGCTGCCCAGTTTGCAGCTGGTAGATGCAGAAGAGCTGTATCTTTCCTGTGTGGCCACACACCAGCCCAGCTCAGCAAACACCAAGTGACTGGTGCTGAGCACCCCATGGCCAGGAGTTCAGGGCTTTCAGCGCTGTGGAAGCACACAGCCCTTTCTCTAGTGCTTTAGGGAGCTTCCAGCTCATACAGAGACAGGCACATATATTAGAGGACTGAGACCGAACTTCCCAGAATCACAGAATCACTCTGGTTGGAAAAGATCATCGAGTACAACCATCTACCCTACTTTGCAAGTTCACCCCTAAAACAGACCCGTGAACACTTCATCCAAACGATCTTTAAACACATTCAGGGATGGTCACTCAACCACGTCCCTGAGAAGCCTATTCCAGCTGGTTGGTACACAGGCTCCTTTTGCTAGGAAAGTCACACACGTTCCCTTTGTTTTTACTGAAGCCCATTAGGATCTGTTCTGCTTTGCCATGTACAGAATTTACACACACAGCTATTATTTTTGCCTAAGGGGATCCCTATAAGTTTTATAGCATCGATATAGATTTGACAATTTGCTGCATCTGATTAGTTACTGTGTTTACTCAATGCCCTGAGCATCAGATGGCTACCCAGGGCGAGCCCAAGCCTTTGAGAGAGGTTTGGTGGCAATTTGGCTTTTGGGTCCTGTCCTGAGCTAAATCACTCCACAGCCACCGTGTTCCCAGGGACTCATGGTACGAAACGACAACTGCACAGCCCAGTCTCTCCAGTGCTTCTTCACCAGCAACGCCCCTCACCCTGTTTTCAAAAGAAATCCACGTCATAAAACTTTCCCTTTGTCATATATCCCAGGTAAATTAATGGTGTGTTTCAATTGATATAATTATCCATTAATTTTTCTCCTGGATCACTATCTAAGCAGGAGGACTATAAAGAAAATTGAGATGTCTGCTCTCCTACGCGAGAAATTAGAAGACTTTTGTGGGTCTGTCTCATTAAGGCTAGTAGGTGTTAATATGTAAATCTGGTCCTAGAAAGGATGAGGCACCGTGGTCTGTATTTCAACATGTTGGCCATGTAATTACAGACTGGTGGCGTGCTTACATATGTGCCACTTCTAGCGGGACAAATCAGAGATGAGGAGGCTGGTAAGGTCACGCGTCTACTCCAGAGGTGTTGAAGCTTGTTCTGTGGAAGGGGCCAAATTACATTTTTAATTATGATCCAGGGACTTGTGCTACAGCACTGAGGTCATGCACTACCCTTGATCCACGGCGGTCTCCTGCCGAGGACCCTGGGAGGTTTACATAAAGATCAAGGCTAGAATGAAACTCTTCAGCAATAAAGGAGTTCCCCATTAAGAAAGGCTCCCAGTGCATTTGACATGGCTCAGTGGGGAAAAAAGACGTTATATATAGCATGGCATGCTCTGGGCTGCAGCTTGCCTCGCCTTGCTCACATGCATTCTGGCAGCAACTGGACACATACAAAGGGAGCAACTGCAAGCATGAGGTTCTTTGGAAAGTCTTCAGAGCTTCTTGTGTCAGACTTTTTATATGTAAATCCCCGTGGTTGATGTTCTTGCCATTGTGGTTACTATTTGCTTTATTTTCTTTCTGGGAGAAACATGATTTTTGGATAGTGCTGTTTGTCCCTCTTCCAAAACTCCTTCCGAGCTCCTTAAGCTTTCTTCCCTGTACTGAACCATCCAGAATAATTTTCCATACCTGAAAACACAGGACTAGTGCCTTCAGTGATGTTTAGGATGGGTTTGAAATAACCCTCTGATCAAGACTTGCACAGAAAGGATTTATCAGTCTGAGTCTGGAAAAATATGTGGGGTCTTCCCTGCATCGTAACCACAAAATAATGGCCCAGAAAAGGAGTTGGAACAAAATCTGCTGGACTGAACAGACAATGATTGGAGCTTATGTCTGTGTTAGCTGAGTAGTCAAATCACACTTGACAAGCTGTGGAAAGCTGATGTTGCATGAACTTTGGGTTTTGTTTCCAACCGAGTGCATGGCTCTGCACTGCCCAGCATGTGTGCGTGCGTCTAGGGGGGTGTATGCGTGGGGGTGTGCATGTGTGCATGCATGTGGGGGGGGTGTGTGTAGGGGTGTGTGTGCATGTAGGGCTGTATATGCATGTAGTCACCATCCTTGGATGTGTTTAAAAGTTGCTTAGNGTGAGGGGGCTGTACATGTAGGGTGTGGGGGTGTGTGTGGGGATATGCGAGTGCGTGTGCATGCAGGGGAGGTGTGTTTGTTGGGGGGGTGTGCATGTAGGGGTGTGTATGGGGGGTATGTGAGTGGGTGTGCACGCAGGGGAGGTGTATTGGGGGGGTGTACATGTAGGGTGTGTGGGTGTGTGTGCATGTAGGAGTGTATATGCCTGCGCCTGTTGCATATGTTCATGTGACCGCGTGTGCATCGCAGTCATGGTCACTCGCTCACTCCTACCAAATCAGGCTGCACAACAGTTGGGGTAATTCAGGACTTACGCTGCCTGATCATTGGTACAGTTACAACAAATAAACCATTTTAATATGAGCAGTCACTGAATGTTTACTGTATCATATTGCTGGGAGCTGAACGTGTGCCAAATGCTATAACAGAAGGGAGCATATGAACTCCAGAATGATGACACTAATAAGGAAATTACAAAAGGCCCAACAAATGGCATTTGTGTTAAATCAATAATGCTCTGTTTGTTATTTTTTATTCTAATCTTTCTTCTAAAAAAAAAAAATTATCTTTCCAAACAGTTGGCAATTCCCATTCTTGTTCTTCTTCCTGAACATAATTAAAAACATGTTGTGGCGTCTACTTAAGACATCAACTTTCCCAAGCCAGTCTTGTCCACTGCGTTTTAAACAAAGACACTTGTTTTGGCATCGTGCCCTTAATTAATCATTTGAGGCTTTATTGCTGTAGAAAAAATGTCTTTGTTTAATGATTCATCACGAGCCCAATTTCTGCAGAACTTAATCAACTGCAGAACTAACTTTCTAACCAGCTTAAAGTAAAAGGAGAAAAGAGATGAGGATTGACTTCAGTGCATTGTTTTGATAAAGAAAGATCTGTTCAAGGCACTTTCATATTCTGGGCGATTTGTGATTTCAACCTCCAGAGATTAGATTGGTCAGTTCACTTGGGATTTCAGGAGGAGGAAACCTGTTGCTTATTGAAAAGCATGATCCTTGACGTCCTCGCCACCATCACCAGCTGCTGCTTCCTGTGCAGTGCAACCGCATGGCACTAGGCAAGCTGCTTCCGAAAAGAGACTCCAGACTTTGGCGATAAATTCGCAACAGAGAGTTCAGTAGGAGAGGAGAGCAGTAATGAACACGGCTGGGTTTATGAAGTGCAGAGATAGTTTTTTACTGTGTTTGCTTTTTCCCTGGCTCTTATTTTCTTTCTTTCTTTTTCTTTTTTAATATTTTCTTCCGTTACAGCAGTCTTCTGGTTTACTTTCAGTTTATACCTCCTACGAGTGCCATCAAACTTCTGTTCTAGCGGTACGTTGTTATAGTAAATGAGCTTCCCATAGGACAATATGGGAGAGTCTAAAATGTTCCGTGTTTGTTTTGTTCTTCCGTTTGATTTGGAATAAAAATTTCAAGAATAGAGTCCAAGTCCCTAAATGACAGGAAAGCACAGTTGTGCTTTAGTGACCGCAGGCAGGACCCAGCGCTCGCAGCGCTACGAGCTAAGCATGCACATTGCGGGACGCGCTCCCGGTTCGCAGATAAAACACACAGATTGCGAGATGATCGTCTTTGGCGCGTTGTGCAATTCATCACAAGCAGCCGAGGTGCAAGTTAAATGACTGACATCTGACAGACACAGCCATGATAGCTCAATTATTCCAGTCGTGGCAGCAAAAGCTCCTCTGAATTTCACTTGAAGTTGTCAGAATCGCACGAAAGTACCCCCAAGACCATATCTTTTTTTTTTTCTAATTTAAGCTTTTCAGTGTTTTTGTAAAAAATACTCAAATCTCTAATTCTCTAAGCAACTACACAGCTCACGCTGTGTCAAAACGTGCCCACGTTGAGTAAATACATCATTACGCTATGGTAATGCATGTTACGCAACGGTCATCTGTATTAATGTATTCTTCATGTAAGATAACAGTGCTCATTTGCTCAGCTTATAGACTGTGCAGCTCTCTGCATTTGGATTTTTACTGGAGAGCTTCCTCTCTNAGTAGTGTTGAGAGATATGGTTTGGGGTTGAACTTGTAGAGTGGGATTGATGGTTGGACTCGATGATCCCAAGGGTCTTTTCCAACCCCTGTGCAGGGGTATGTGCATGTGTGGGAAGAGAGTGCATATAGTGGGAAGGGGGGGTGGTGTGTGCATGTAGGGGTGTGTGTGGGGGGTATGTGAGTGGGTGTGAATGCAGTGGAGGTGTGTTTGTGAGGNTGGCAATTCCCATTCTTGTTCTTCTTCCTGAACATAATTAAAAACATGTTGTGGCGTCTACTTAAGACATCAACTTTCCCAAGCCCGTCTTGTCCACTGCGTTTTAAACAAAGACACTTGTTTTGGCATCGTGCCCTTAATTAATCATTTGAGGCTTTATTGCTGTAGAAAAAATGTCTTTGTTTAATGATTCATCACGAGCCCAATTTCTGCAGAACTTAATCAACTGCAGAACTAACTTTCTAACCAGCTTAAAGTAAAAGGAGAAAAGAGATGAGGATTGACTTCAGTGCATTGTTTTGATAAAGAAAGATCTGTTCAAGGCACTTTCATATTCTGGGCGATTTGTGATTTCAACCTCCAGAGATTAGATTGGTCAGTTCACTTGGGATTTCAGGAGGAGGAAACCTGTTGCTTATTGAAAAGCATGATCCTTGACGTCCTCGCCACCATCACCAGCTGCTGCTTCCTGTGCAGTGCAACCGCATGGCACTAGGCAAGCTGCTTCCGAAAAGAGACTCCAGACTTTGGCGATAAATTCGCAACAGAGAGTTCAGTAGGAGAGGAGAGCAGTAATGAACACGGCTGGGTTTATGAAGTGCAGAGATAGTTTTTTACTGTGTTTGCTTTTTCCCTGGCTTTTATTTTCTTTCTTTCTTTTTCTTTTTTAATATTTTCTTCCGTTACAGCAGTCTTCTGGTTTACTTTCAGTTTATACCTCCTACGAGTGCCATCAAACTTCTGTTCTAGCGGTACGTTGTTATAGTAAATGAGCTTCCCATAGGACAATATGGGAGAGTCTAAAATGTTCCGTGTTTGTTTTGTTCTTCCGTTTGATTTGGAATAAAAATTTCAAGAATAGAGTCCAAGTCCCTAAATGACAGGAAAGCACAGTTGTGCTTTAGTGACCGCAGGCAGGACCCAGCGCTCGCAGCGCTACGAGCTAAGCATGCACATTGCGGGACGCGCTCCCGGTTCGCAGATAAAACACACAGATTGCGAGATGATCGTCTTTGGCGCGTTGTGCAATTCATCACAAGCAGCCGAGGTGCAAGTTAAATGACTGACATCTGACAGACACAGCCATGATAGCTCAATTATTCCAGTCGTGGCAGCAAAAGCTCCTCTGAATTTCACTTGAAGTTGTCAGAATCGCACGAAAGTACCCCCAAGACCATATCTTTTTTTTTTTCTAATTTAAGCTTTTCAGTGTTTTTGTAAAAAATACTCAAATCTCTAATTCTCTAAGCAACTACACAGCTCACGCTGTGTCAAAACGTGCCCACGTTGAGTAAATACATCATTACGCTATGGTAATGCATGTTACGCAACGGTCATCTGTATTAATGTATTCTTCATGTAAGATAACAGTGCTCATTTGCTCAGCTTATAGACTGTGCAGCTCTCTGCATTTGGATTTTTACTGGAGAGCTTCCTCTCTCAGGCCAGAGCAGTTTAAGGAGCAATGCCACGCTCCCTGCACTGCAATGAGTGGTACCCCTCCTCAGACGAGTTTTGGGTTTAGGCTGAAAATGACAAAGGATGGTCCTGTGCTCATCATTACTTCTATAGACAGAAGGTGTTAACATCTTAAATAAACTCTGCAGGGTCCCCAGCACAGGCTGCCAAAACTAGATGACAAACCAGCGAGACCCTTCACTTTGTGAACATCTCTTTGAGTGTAAAAGGCCCAAACCCCAGCAGTTCACCTGTGGCAGCACCACCTGCACTGAGAGGAGAACCAAACCATTCTTCTATTAGCATTGACTATGATGAGAGATGACTTCAAAGCTAAATGCTGCTTGCCTGTATTTGTTCATTTGAGCGGTGGTATGAAGTGACACAGGGCAGGCATGTGGGGTCTGCCAGGTTACCAGCTTCACTGCACAGCTACGCGGGTTTGCAGAGCGAGCTCTGCCAGAGCTCACCCTGACCCGGCAGCAGCAGCAGCACAAGGCTGAGCCTGCTGGAAATGAGCTCTCGGGATCCTCGCCCTGCCAAAGGCTGATTCACCTCTGCAACATTTCCTTCGGTTTCTGGCTCCATGCTGTGGACAGACAAAACTTTATTAATACAGACCCTGTGCTGACTCCTCGCAGCGCTGGGGCCAGCCAGCAGCAGCTCAGTGTGATGGCAGCTCGCGGAGGCGAGGCCGCCCAGCAATTGTTCATTGTCTCTCCTCCCAGGAAGCCTACTCAGAAGTGTAGGACATGTCCTCTGGCCCCATCACCAGGGTTACTTTTCTTTGCTACTTGGCAACTGCAGAAACGAAACCCAGCTGTAGAAAATGAGTCTCCTCTCTCTTTGGCAAGGTCTCTTTGGAGTTGGTGGGGGGGTGTGTCTAGGCAGGATGTAAGCAGACTTGATGAGCAGTTTAGTCTGAACACGTGTTTGCCACCGATTATATTCCTACAGAGTCACCAGTGCTGAATGCCTGGTTGCAGTGAAGGTGTAACACACGTATGTCTCTGTGTTTAACAGACTGCTGAAAATCATGCTGTCACTCTCCAACCCCAAAGTAAGGCACACCAGCTTTCAGCCAGGCAGCACCCTCAGAGTGCAGAGCAGGAGCAGAGCTCAGGAGCTGCTGGTGATGTGCTCTGGTCGTTTGGCAATGCCCAGCTTTCCGTACTGCTCCTAAACCTGCACACAAGTCACTTCTTCTAACTGCAAGGAGAGGAACTTGGTCACAGAGTGATGGATTCTGACTTCTTTTCTTTCCATTGGGATGATTTCTATTTGTACAATGAGCATCACTGCACTGCTGCTAGATAAAGCATGTTATTAATTTGGCACGTGCTGATGTTCTGTTTTGTACTGTTCCATCTTCTTTGCAGAGCTTTACTTGCAGAGAGCAGCCACAGAAATAACAGACATTCACATCTGCTCCTGCCATTTCCACTCCCTAATGTTCTGTGATTCTGTGATTTCACTTTTTCCTGAGCAGAAGGGTGCTAACTCAATCAATTCCTGAATCACACAGGCCACATGGTCTGCTCATGTGGCCACAACCAGCCCTTCAGCCAGTCAACTGACCACTAATGGTATGGAAACAAATGGTAATTAAATCCTAACTCTCTGAAGCTAAACGGATGAGGATCATTGATATATTTAAAATAGAGAGGTGCCTGAGTTATCATTCTCCTTAGACTTGCATAGGTCTCTCTTTATGTGCTACACTGGGTACTTTTAGCCACTTATTCTTGCGGGAAGGGCATCCACTCCTGTGTTTATCAGGGCGTCAATATATTGTCCATCCATGGAAATACCTAGTGATGAGTGAGGAGGAGCAACAGTGTTAACTTCTGGAAGAGATAGGAGGGGTTGAGAACTTGCAAGTGGGGACCCTATGAAAATCCAGAAGGTGGAGAGAGAGAGGAGTGAGAACCCCACAGGAAAGAAGTTGGGAATTTGAAATAAATTATCTCTCATCTGAGAGTAAAACTACAGATGGAAGAGTGACCCCTTCAGTGGAGATCGTTTGGGAAACAAATGGTGGAACTTTAATTTCCGTCTCCAGGTCTATTTGTATAATTGACTCAGGAAG
This sequence comes from Rhinopomastus cyanomelas, assembly GCA_013400115.1. NCBI lineage: Eukaryota > Metazoa > Chordata > Aves > Bucerotiformes > Rhinopomastidae > Rhinopomastus > Rhinopomastus cyanomelas. Next base: position 1,264,129 of record VXBP01008606.1, read on the forward strand.
TCAGTGTTGGCTAGATGCAGTGGTTTATCCAGGAGCACAAGGATAGCCATGTAAAACCTGTATCAAATGAGAAATCAAAGGTCTCGGTGATTAGCTGGCACTAGAGCTCCTTCTTGCCCTCCTACATTCAGTGCTTACCCCACACTGGAGTTCGTGTGCTTTGTGCTGTCTCTCTACTATGCCCGTGTTGATGTGAAGTAGAAAAGGTTGTTGCTAAGTGACATGACAACTGTAAAGTGCTTTTCAATTTCTTTTTCTGTTTTCTACTCCCACCTTCCACATACATCCTGTATGGAGAGTTTGCTGCTGGGAACATCCCTGTCTAGCAGCAAGCACTGCGTGACAAAGCTCCAGGGCACATTTCTCACAGAGGTGGTACAGAAGCTCCTACTGCTGCCCCGATGCCTTTTTTATGTTGGAATCTCAGGATTGGCCAAAGGTCATTCCCATTCTTCTTTGCTCATGTGTAAATCCAGGTGATTTAGTGTCCAGTCTGAAATGGGTTTGGTGGCATCTTTCCCAATTGTGTGCAAACGGTGTCTACGTTCTTCAAAGACAAGGCTGTCAGCCCAAACGAGGCACAGCACAGCCAGCTTCTGGTCTCCACAGCTCAGCCCTGCAAACAAAACCTTGGACAGAGTTTTGACAGAGCTGTTCTTGCTGCTTGATCTGTGCTGTGGTCTTCGTGGGCTGCAAAGCACCAGGTTCTGTTGCAGTGGAGGATTTCTATTTACAGTTCTCTTCTGCTAGTCCAAGTCTACCGCTGGAGACCTCCTCAAGTTGTTTCACCCATTGGCTCCATGTAGGACAGTAGTTCAATGAAAAAGCGAGTCAACCCGACTTCAAACAGCTAGATTAGTTGAACTTCACCTCTCGCAGCAATCTTTATACTACTTGCATCTCCCTGCACTGAGTTTCCTTGGCCAAACCATATCCTTTTGTTTTGTGCCAATAAGTGACTCGAATGCTTGATGGGCCCCGTCAGGACCCACCACAGCGAACCACTGCTTACCATAGCCAACCACAATAAAATGATAACAGTAAATAGCATTGCAAATCTCATGCATCTGTCTGTCCTGGGTCCTCCTCTCTTCCGCCCGTAGGTTAAGCCATGACTTCTGGCAGGGCAGAACTTGTGAGTGAACGACTGGCATTACGCCTGCGCTGTCTGTTCTCTACCACATTAAAAAGGTCATGAAAGGATAATCAGTTAAAAAATCCTGGTACTGGGCAGAGCTTTTGCACTGAAATAAATTCCAAGCTGGATATTTTTTTATTATTTTTTCAGTTTAGGAGGAGGGGAGCTGCTGGGGAAAAAAAATGTGAGCTCAACTATCAGCTTTCCACTTGTAAAACTTCATATATCACTAAATATATTGCCCGTAGAGGACAGAAGCTGTTAAGACGGAGAAGAATTTTGAAGATGGATGAATGACAAAGACAAATGAAGATTTTTATTTTAGCAGAAGTTTCCAAGTGCTGTCTCTGGGCTGGGAGGGTACTGTTAATAAAGTACACTTGACATATAACTGTTCAAGTTCCTGAGAAACAGCTTCGCTTTAAAGTTCGGTGGAGGATCAAAAAGAGTGAATTCTCTGTTTTCCTCTATAAAAAAGAAAAAGAAAGCCCTGAGAAAGGATGGGTTTTTTTGGGAAACGGCATCTATGCCTTTTGTCTTTTCTTCTCTTTGTGGTCCAGAGACAGTGCGTTGACTGACTTCTTCAGAAAGGAGATCAGTGAAATTGTCAGTTGATTACTTCTCCTTGATTAGCATTTATAAGAGCCCTGTGATACATTATTTGCATTCCTATTTAGCCGTGATTTTTGTGGGGCAGCAATGATTAAACTTGTCACAGGGCCTGATTGACAGGGTCAGATCTTCACTTTCTACTCTTTTGAAATTAAAAACAAATGTGTCAGCTCCCTTCATGGGCCGCAGCGCTGTGAAGCTTGCTTGCCTTGTCATCGCAGATAGGTCAGGAATGTTTTAATTTTAGGGATGGATTCTGCTTGTCAAGCAGAGTGTGATGGCGTGTAGTTCTGGAGATGAGATGTGAAGGGTGTAAAACAAAGAATGGAAAGAACAAAGACAAAGACACTCACATTATTAGACAGATTTAATTAGTCTGAATGGATATTATGCTAGATGAAGCAGTGAGCTGTGAAATTAACCCTTGATTACGGATTGGCGGATCATGCTCATAAAGAGAATCAAACCTTGCTGAATGGGAAAGAGGTGCTGTCCTGCCCTCACAGTCCTCATCCCCATGACCCCTTCCTGAGTTTGGGACAGGGGAAAAAAGCTTTGAAGAAAACACTGTCAGTGGTGGCATTTGGGAAGCTGAGGCAGCGTCTCCCTGTCCGAACAGCTGAGTCCAGGCAGGTTACACGGCGGCACATTTTTGCATGAAGGATGGTGAGCAACGACTCCCACCCAGTGCATCCCATGAGCTGCCGGCCAAGGGACGCACGTGCAGCACAACAGCCCAGGTGCCCTCTGTGCTTCAGAAGAGCCAGTCTGTACAGCCTGTGGTACAGAAACTCTCTAATGTCCCAAATCCTGAGACAGTGTGGGAGATCGGGGCAATGACGATCGGGAGGGTCTGTGCTGTGCTGCACCCAATGCTGTGCAGAAGAAGCACTTCAGCCTTTGTGTGCTTCTCATCAGCATTCCCCAAAGCACCGTATCAAGAACTACTCTTTCTAATTAGCACTACTGAAACAGAAGAAAACAAATAGAAAACACAGTGTTACTCTCTTGTTAGTTCCTTGTCATTTCTTCCAAGTTGTTCAACTAATGGAGTAATCAGCCTTTGTGTGAAAAAAAGAGAAAAAAGCAAGCCAAAGGGCACTGGGCACACTCATCCCCCCATAGGTGTGAGGCCCCTGCTTCCCTGTAGCACGTTTGAAATGCTTCGTTTCAGAGTGAGTTTGCATGCTGGAGACTGTCAGATTAAAAAGGAGTGAGACATGAAAACAAGTTGGGTGAGAGACTACCTAGAAATGGGGGCTAATAACCTACTGATCAGCACTTTTACCTCTTTGGTCACACTGATCCTCCACGGGTTCTGTGCAGCATGGTGTTACTTCTCACACCATTTCTTTACATGTGATGTAAAAAATACTCATTTTTACTTAATATATAGAAGCATTTAAGTGGTCTCTATATCTGGAGTGAAAAGAACCCTTCAGTGAAAGACCTGTGGAAGATTAATGAAAGTCATTATCTTTCTATGGTGGCAGAGAGTCACTACCCTCAGAAAGAAAGGCATTTCTGCCCGCACATCTCTTCTTCCCTGGTTTCCCCCTCACTTTCTGTACCTTGAAAAAGAAGAGACAGCATGAGAAGGTGATGAGGGAATAGGACATGACATGAATCCCATTGCAAAGTCTACTGCTGAATTTCTGTTGGTGTTAGAACAAGTCACTTTGCCATTCTCCAGATGAAACGATTATTTAAGGACAAAAGACTAGTACTTATCACTAAACCTGGAGACACAGACTAGTTCTTAGGCAGAAAAGCCTCGTCATTGAACTGGTGTTTATGCCAGCAGTCACACAATAGTGTTACCGCTTTCAGGGGCCTCTCATCAAAGTCTTTATTATTTCAAACCTATTGAGCTGTATCCTCAGCTGCTGGGAATCAACACGGCTCTCCTGAAATTAATGATGCTACACATTTTTACATCAGCTGAGAATCTGGCTCTTCCTCTCTGCTTCTACAGTGTTCAGCTGACCTGCTCTAGCCACACAAAGCAGCGTGCTCCTCCGAGCAGGATCTGCTTGCCAGACCCAGCAGTGGCCCCTTGGGGCAGGACCCTCAATTTGGGTCTTACCAGTGCCCAGTCTGCAAGGCCAAGTGGGTCATGGAGTAATTTAATTAACCAGTTTTAATTTAATTATTTGATTCAATAGTTTCTTGCAATCTCTGCTGCTCTCAGCGTGAAGCAGTGCTGGGGTTACCTGTTGCAGGGAGAGCTTTGCCCGCAGATGCAAGGGCACATGTGTGGCTGCCATACAGCAGGGATGTGCACTGGCATTGGACCTACTGTCTGGAGAGACCACTGGCCTGTCTTGTTGAAAGGGAACAAAGCTCATGAAGTAAGGGGAAATGCAACTGCTAATGAAAGGGAAATCTTGGTGTCTTCTGTCTGTATAGTTACTAGAAATGGAGGTGGGATCTGGGGTTTCTTTGTTTTCCCACTTGCCACAGTTCTCTCTCTGGGCACTGAGCTTTGCAGCTTGTTGTTCTGGTTTCAGATGGGATGGAGTTAATGTCTCCCTAGTAGCTGGTGTAGTGTTATGTTTTGGATTTAGTGTGACAATAACGTTGAAACACGCTGGTATTTTCAGTTGTGGCTAACTAGTGCTTATGCGAAGTCAAGGACTTTTCAGCTTCTCATGTCTTGCCAGCAAAAATGCTGGAGGGGCACAAGAAGCTGGGAGGGGACACAGCCAGGATGGCTGATCCCAGCTGTCCAAAGATGTCACAAACCATGTGACATCATGCCCAGTATGTAACCTGGAGGAAAAGCTGGCTAGGAACCACTGCTCAGGAACTGACTAGGCATCAGTTGGCAAGTGGCGAGGAACTGCATTGTACGTCACCTCTTTTGTACAGCCTAATTCCTCTATTCATATCTCCTCTTAATATTATTACATTATCATTGCCATCTTCCTTTTCTATCCTTACTTTTTTATCTCAGATCATGAGTTTTTTGGGGGTTTTTTCCCTTCCAATTCTCTCCCCGATCCCATGAGTGGGGCGGAGTGAGTGAGTGGCTGCGTGGTGCCTAGTTGCCAGCTGGGGTTAAACCACGACACTTGTAAAGTCTTCACGTGGCTGATTTTATCATTGTGGTGCCCCTCCTGCTCACTTTGCAGAGAGAGAGACTTCAGCTAGTGCATTCAGCTTCAGTATGAAACATCAGCAGACAAAAGGTATCCAAAGGAGAGGTTTGGACAGAACCATTCAATGCAGCAAATGTTGAGCAGATGCTCACGACAGCCCCGTAGCGTTACACACGATCCTTCAGTGAGGAACAATAAGCGCTTGCACACGGAATACAATGCACATTCACTTGGATGTTCAGCATTATATTACCGACCTGCTGTTTGTGAGCGTAGCTGAAGAACTGGTGCTAGGAGCACTGGTCCCATTTGCGGGCGTATTTCTGCCTCACTGCTGCTCCTCTATAAAGAAAGTAGCTGCGTTTAAATCAGGGCCCTAGCGCCGGTGTAAAAGAGGTGTAAGCAGAGCAGACTCGCGCTCCTCACCCCAAGCAGCAGCTCAAAATCGCGGTGCTCCTGCCTACCAGACACAGCATATATTTTCTAATTATATACGCGAGATCCTCGCTCACCTGAGGTTCAGGTTTGCGGCACCGTTCCTCATCACTCACTTAATTCAAAGAGCGGGAGCAGCTCCGCGCCCCGCACCCTCCCTTTATTTTTCAAACTGAATTGTTTCGGGAGTAGCTTGGTGTGTCAGCTTGTAAGTCTATAAAACAGTTTCCTACCAGCTGGAAATCCAACATGCTACATGAATACATAACAGCGCCTAACCAAGAAGGTTTGTAATTCAGTAATTAGCTGTAATTAATGAACACAAAGTGAAGACTCATTTACAGTTTAAATTATCACATTAGCTCCTGTCACCCTCTATGTACACAAAACAGCAGGAATTCAATTATTTTTATTCTTCAAAGCTAATTTAAAATTTAAGGAATGCCATTACATGAAATAATAGGTAGGAAATGTAATAGAAATTGCTGAGAACAGTTGGCCATCCTTAGAATGGGAGGGGAAAAAAACCGCTATCAGCGATGATTTGGAAATGTTGTTTCATCTGTGAACAGACGAAGGATTGAAATCCACGCTCTTTTCAGTGTATTTAAAAAGAGCACGAGTTTGGTGGTTGCTAAGTCTTTGTGCAGGAGGAGCCATTGTGCATAATTGTAGAAGCAGTTGATACTGATAATGCTGTTGATAGTAACATGATGACAGCACGGAAATGCTCACACCATTATCTTTAATGGGGCTGAGTCGATTGCAACAGCATCGAGCCCCTGTAATATTCACCAATCTTACTTGTGAAACTTCAGCCTAGCAGGCCTTAAGTAATTGTCACTTTGCAATCTGCCTATAGTTTGTGCGTGCGCGAACATCTATGTAAAACGCTTTCATTGTGCTTTTAAACCCACCATGATGCTTCTCTCTGCAGCTGCCACTGATTTTTTTTCCCTCCAACAGTTCAATAACAAGAGAATTCCAAACCCATCTGATGCCGCTTCTGTCGCTCCCACATACCTGCATTACCGCCCTTATTTTTTTGTTCTTTATTTCCTATTCCGTTGCCTTTTCATTTTAAATAGGCCACTGGAAGCTCTACCATCTAATTTTTCATAGGTGATCGACTGCTGAGTTGTGGGTTTACGTAGACAGAGGGAAGGTAGCGATAAGCCAAAGAGAGAGGATTCTATTAGGGAAATGCAGCGGTAACTAATGAATCCTGCCAGTAATTGGGAAGGTGTAAGCCTCTGTAATATCGTAATGATAGTCATCCGTTCTGTGCATCCCCCATCACTCCAAACGATCCCTCATCGTCTCTGTGATCTCAGACACTTAGCCATGCAAATCTTCCTGACAGGACTCTATGTCTTTGTCTCCCTAATTGGACAGTATAGAGTTGTTTATGGATATTGCAGACATTTAGACCTCAGTTGGAGGTTGTTCAAAAATCGTTAGCAAAGTTGCCTTAACAGCATTGTCAAATATTTATTCCCCTGTTTCAATATCTGTTTTTAACCCAGGCAGGCTTTGCGGTAGAATTAACATTTTGAAGATTCACTCTCTTGTTCCAGGCTCCATTTGAGGTTGTTAATAAGCCATTTTCCTTGCAGAAAGAGAGAACAACAACAACAGAAACGCAGTGTAGGTCCTCATTTCTCAAGGATAAAACATGAGATTGTAGGGCGAATGTGCTGCCTTTTTAATACCGTTTCCATGGGGAAATACCGAGAACGCTGACAAAGGCAGTTCCACTTATGAAAATTACAGGAAGCTTATGGGGCAAAAATTCCAGTTTAGAGCAAAGCCAAAACCAACGGAGAATAATCCCATTCACTGCAGCGCTTCCAGTGAGAGCAGATTGGAGGCTGTAGCATATTCATTAGGAAAGCTACATCTTTTGCCTTGATCAAGACTTGGAAGGGGTTAATTCCTGTATGGTACCGTGTTCCACACAGTACCAGGGATGTTCCTGTATGTCTCATCTATTGGTACTCAGGGAAAAGTAAGAGGTAATATAGTCACCTAACGTCGTGCTTTACTCGAACGGATTTGTTTTCCCTTGTAAGAACTTGATATTTAGGGGATATTGTATTTTTGCACATAGTCCACTTATTGTGAGTGGTTTGGGGATTTTCCCAGCACAAGGGAAAGTCTTCCAGTGACCTGGACCATGAACACAAGTAGGAAAATTCAGTTGAAGAGATCACAGTGGTTCCTGTGCAACTTGGTCTAGGTGGTCCTGCTCTGTCAGGAGGATTGGACGAGATGATCTTTCCAGGTGCCTTCCAATCCCCAGTGTTCTGTGATCCTGTGATTCTCCGATCAACGGCAGCAGCCAGGGTGGCCACAAATTCTTGCGATTTGGAGTGTCAGGGAAAGAGATCAGATGGATCAGGAGGCAGAATTTACAGTCCCTTGGTCATGTGCCATTCTCTTCAGACAAGTTGTCCCACAAATCAAGGGGATTATTTGCTGCAGTTGCAGATCAGGTCTCTCCCTTTTGTAACTACGACATTAAACCCCTAATCCCACAAAGAGTTAAGTACATACTTGCTGCCACGGCCATCTTGTCTCACAAGGCTACTTACTGTAGCAAAGGTAATTAGAGATGTATTTTATATTTTTGATAACGGCAACTGGAACAAACTAGGGGAAAAAAAAATCCACAGGCAACAATCTGTCTAAAATAATAATTTGGCACCTTTTTTTTTTAACCCCACTCTATTTCCTCTACACAAATACAAGGTGAGAAAAATTCTCTTCCCAGGAATGTTTCTAGGAAGAATTTCTGAAAGTATTAATTTGTGTCTGTCTGGCAACTATCTTGAAAGCTGTTTGTACTTTTGGAAATTACTCAGCCAGGGAGCAGTAGAAATGACATGTTATATAGTTGATTAATACAGCAAATAGCAAATTACTGAGGGGGGAATAATCAAAGCCAGAGTTGCAGCAAATATTTACCTTATCTGATTTCTCTCGGGTTATCCCAGAGTTTTTAGGTACCTCCCACAATCAAATACAAAAGCTAAAGAAAACAAATTAAACTTTTGGTAACACAGGGGAAAGAATAGATTGCTAATATTTTTGTGAAAAAGTGCTGTGTATGTGTTAGAATTTTTTATTTTAGCAAGCTTCTGGTGTTTTTCTAGTAGACTTACTGTTGCCCTAAAGCACTATTGATGTCATCTGCAAACCTGTAAGCTTTTCATCCCTCCCCATCAGGCACATGTTTAGCCACCCCTGAGCTCATCACAGGAGCAGAGGCTGAAGAAAATATATCCCTCCCCTTGACTATCTCTCAGGCACATGAAACCCTACACACGTCTCCTACAGCATTCAGTGGACCCCTGGGCACAGAGAACAGCCTAGATTCACAGAATCACAGAACGTTAGGGATTGGAAGGGACCTTGAAAGATCATCCAGTCCAATCTCCCCGCCACAGCAGGATTCCCAAGGTCAAGTGGCACAGGAACATGTCCAGGCGGGTTTTAAACGTCTCCCTGATTACAGCTGATTCAGCTTGTCCTTCATCTCCAAGATGGTGGCACCACGTTTCTATTCCTGTTGTGCTCCTGATGCATGGCAGGGCCACACTGCAGCACAGGGTCAGGCTCTCTTCAGTAGACAAGCTAAAGCAAGTTGGTTCTATGTGTGCTTGCTACAACCTTCTCCAGAAAATGAGTATATTGACATTTAGGGAGCTTTATACACAGTTTTCTGGGTTTTTTTAAAACCCAGCTTTGCAAACTTAGGTTGGTGCAGCAGCCTGCGACACTGAACACAAGCTGCTGTGCAAAGCAACTGCCAAGTGTTTACATAAACACATAAATGAGTCAAATTTATTCCCCTTATTACTACTTTCTGCTCCTCCTTTTCCTTTTTATTTCAGCTTTGAACAACATTTACTGTTAATATTATGATAAAAAAACAAACGCCTGCAGTGGACAGAAAGAGATCAAAAAGCCCTGATACAGAGCAATTCATGTTTCTTCTTTACAATCACTAACGAATCTTAACTTGAACCATGTTATGTTCCCATGTGAGTGATAAGCAATGATTTATTATGAAGTGTCACGAAATCGGAATGCCATACGGTGAGACATGAGCTAGTGGAAAATGTGTTCCCTGTTTCCCAGCCTCATTACTCAAAGATGCAGCATCCCTTTCTCCAAGTCTAATTTACCTGCCGTTTCAAGGCACTCCGAGAGCAAAGAAAACAACACCGGGAGCAAAACACCCGGTCCGGGCTGTGGCCGTCACCGACTGGCTCGGCAGAACACGCCGTGCTGGCCAGGACAAAGGGCCAGCTCGCAAATCCAAAGCTATTGCCATATCAAGTGTTTGCAGCCCTAAGGATGCTCCCCGCAAACGCAATCGCTCAGGATTAGAGCATCCGTTGCCTCATCAGCGCTGTCAGCGCATGAAGAGGAAATAAAACAGGCGTCGTGGCGGAGAAAAACGCAGAAGTTTTCTTTATGCGGTAGAGTTTCGTTTACTCTCTAATGATTCCCTTCTCCCCATGATCCTAATTCAAGTAACTGGCATGTGATGTGTTCTGTAGATAAATCAGCAGCAGAGGAGCACGTGCGGTTCTGGCACCACGGAGTAGGTGATTTACTCACAGCTCGCACTGGTTTGGTTTTTAAGGTGGGAGAGTGTGTTTGAAGTGCTTCCTCACAAAGGAAGAAGGCGGCAGCACGTTGCACACTCGTTCACACCAGCAGCTCGTACTCCCTATCCGTTAGTGCTTCCTGGACAGAGAGAACTGAACAGGCAAAGGCTAAGTTTTCAGGCATTTTTCTGGAAGTCTCTCTAACACTCCTAATCTTGAAAGCACTTGGGCTCAGACAAGTCACACGTGGAAACAGAGGCATCTGCCCGAGAAAAGGCAAGGGTTGTGCATGGCTTCATTCCACACCAGAACTGCCGTGTGGAAGTGCGAGCCATGCCGGGAAGGTTTGGTTTGAATGGCCTGAGCACATCACGAAGCAAGTGGAAAGACAGTCATGGAATCACAGATTAGGGATTGGAAGGGACCTCAAAAGACCGTCTGCTGACACCTGAAATGCTGAAAAATATTTTGCTGGAAAGGCATAGCCTCTCCCCATTAAAACAGTCCGGTGATCCAAACCCATATATTAATCACCCTACATTTGTTAGAAGTTTACCAGCAGTAGTAGTTTCTGTTCCAAAACCGGATCGCATTCGAGAGTGACAACATGTGACAGAAAGCCAGAAGGTTAAACTGAACAGAATAAACCTGAGAACAACTTCTGTCCTGCTGTGTGACTTGGTCTAGGTGGTCCTGTTGGGGCAGGAGGATTGGACTAGATGATCTTTTGAGGTCCCTTCCAATCCCTAATGATTCCCTATGCAAATTCTTCCTCATGAAAAAAGCAGTCTTCTATCTCGGCGCATGACAACTAGTTCAGTCTGTCTTAAGGCACCGGTAGCTGTTGTTTTTCTTTCAGAAAATGTGGAAATCATCAGAAGAAAATTAACCAGAACTTCTCCTTGTCTGGAAGGCTAAGAGACTCACAAATTTCAAAACTCTTTTTTCTATAGAAGTGCTTTATAGAGGATCTTTGTGAAGCACAATGCAGAGAGTAGTTGTCTCCCAGCACTGACAATGTCTGCTGTTCCAGAGGAGACAGTGTGTGATGTACCATCCTGAAATATTGTCAGCAAGCCTGGAAATATGAAGGCACTTTCATAGCAAGGCGGGGATGAAAGGGAAGAGGCTTGGGTTTGCTTTTTTGTTGTGCTTTGTTTCTTCGTCCTAATAAAATCTACCAGTGTGCTCTTAACTTCTCCCTCCCCCCCCAGTTTTGTTCAGCACAGAAAGGGAACATAATTCTCCTGCAGAAGAGCTACCGATGTTCCAGAGAGAGGGAGAGGAACAAGTTCCTTTCCGGAGGTGCTTGCTTTAGCCAGTGACAAGTGTAGTGGAACATCAAAATAGCTCTGACTGCAGAGATAGGATCTGCATCTAGGTGATCCTGCTGTGGCAGGGGGATTGGACTAGATGATCTTTCAGGGTCCCTTCCAATCCCTAATGGTTCTATGATTCTATGATCTCCCTGCTCTCGAGTAGCAGTCACTGTCTCACACTGACTGTGGACAGAGCAGTGGAAGGGACTGCCCAGGGGGCTTGTGGAGTCTCCTTCTCTGGAGATGTTTAAAATCTGCCTGGATATGTTCCTGTGTAGCTGGATCTAGGTGATCCTGCTGTGGTGGGGGGATTGGTCTGGATGATCTTTTGAGGTCCCTTCCAGTCCCTAGTGTTCTGCGATTCTGTGACATTTTGATGGCAGAGCTCCTTCTCTGGAGAGATTTGAAACCTGCCTGGACGTGTTCCTGTGTGACTTGGTCTAGATAGTCCTGCTCGGGCAGGGGGATTGGACTAGATGATCTTTCGAGGTCCCTTCCAATCCCTAATGATTCTATGATTCTACGATAATAGGTGGGCATGGGGAAAACCCACCTGAAGAGCCTCTGCTTGATGATTCTGGAAAATCACGAGGCTTAATCTAACCAGGAGGAAACAAGGGGGCAGCTGAGGAGTTGTGCAGCAGTGGAGTAAACCCTTGCAGATGACAATTTGGCCTTTTAAAGCACCTAAATTAATTGAGAAAATCCAGCTTTAAGTGACCTGCTAACACATCTTGACCTCTATCCATGTAAACCTGGCACTTGAGCCTGCTGCCAGTGTCCAGGCAGTTGAACCCTAATTGCTTTGTCTTACCTGCTCTCAAGTCACTTTTTTCAGGTGTGTTACAAAAGCTCTTTCTCTCGTGGTATCTGTACAGGTGGCATTTTAAAACGTAGCGAGCACCCAAGTCTGCAGAACCTGCTTGTCACAGAAAATGACACAGTTTGCATGTGACCTGTAATGACAGTTGCTAGTTGAAAAGAAACCAGAAATTCAGCTCCATCTTCCACACTTTGGTTGCAGCTGCCATCAACTAAATCTCTCTCCAAGGGCAGATGGTGCCCTGTACAATGAACAATTTAATCTTTAGCAAATAGAGAAACTTTGCCAAAAAATGCACTTTTTTTTATCTTCTCCCCAAGAATAGGCTGTCAATAACATGTGCTCTCAAATACATTGTAGATCGATTACTACACTTTATTTATAGGGAAAAAAAAGCCCAAATTAAATGTTCACTGTCATTGCTCCCTCTCTTTGCAAGCCTGTGGTCCTTCCACGCGCCCCTGTCAGTACCAGGCTCTATCTGTGTGCAGAGGCAGTTAGGAGGGACAGTTAAGCATCAGGACACGTCTCCCTGCCTCTTAGATATCAAGAGTGCTCGTCTTTGTTACTGAGCGTGAGCGGATCCTACGTCACCCTGAGGCCCAGGCTGAGATCAGGGGTGAGATCTTGGCCTTTTCAAGACAAGTGGCAGGAGTCCCACTCTCTCCTCCAGCACAGAATTTCCTCACATCTCTCTGAAGACATGGGGAGCTGCAGTCCCCAGTTCTGTCTGACTCCATCGGCAAAACAGCTGAGGCATGTGGGGAGGTGAAACCATTTGCCTAGAGCTGTGCGCACACCAGTTCTCCCGGGGTGGGAGCCAGGTTTCAGCACCCAGCTTGCTCTCCTCCCTTCCCCTCCTCCCTTCCTCTGTAGGAACTGAGGAAGGGCTGAGTGTGACACCAGTTGTCCCTCCTGTACCATCCCTACACCCAGCATCCCTGCCTTAGCTTCCTGGCCACATGCCAAGAGATAGATAGCCCAAAAAATCAGGAAAGAAAATATTCTTGCTGATCTTTCTGAGCCTGAAGAGCCCCCTAACCTACAGCAGTGAAGAGTCAGCACTGCGAGCAGCCATATGTGGAGTGAGGAACGGGCCAGCTTCAGCCGGCAGCGCTCACCTCCGCCCTCACTGCATCTTTCATTTGTCTTTCGGGGACGTGTCTCATCATTTTTGCTTTTAAAATACTCACGGATCCTTTTCTAGTCATTTGCAGAAGGAACTGCCTGTCCTCTGGGGAACAGCTCAGGCTAACAGATGTCAGCGTTTTTGCAAGCCTTGTTGTTCAGGTGGATTTGGAGGATCTAACTGTATTTGTTCAGAGATGTCTAGTAGCCCGGTGAGCTGGGCATGGCTACAGATAGCCAGGAGGTCTGGCTGGGCTGCTTTTGCCCAGCAATACACATGTGTACTGACATATACCAACACGTTTGCATTTGCACGATGCATTGTACATAGAACACAGTCTATAGGCAGAATTCTGGTGTCCCTCTCTCTCGGGCCGTGCACGGTGTGGCTGGTACAGGCATGTCCCTACAGTGTCAGCTGGCCAGCCCAGCCACAGTGTTTGGTGCCACTACTCCACAGCTCCGGGCAGAGAGGGATCGATGTGGTCACTGTGCTGTGAGCACGTCCAGAGGAGGCCACTAAAATGATCAGGGGAGTGGAGCACCTCTTGTATGAGGACAGGCTGAGAGAGTTGGGGCTGTTCAGCCTGGAGAAAAGAAGGCTCCGGGGGGACCTTCTTTTGACCTTCCAGTACCTGAGGGGGGCCTACATGAAGGCAGGGAAAGGTCTTTTCAAGAGGGTTTGTAAGGATAGGACAAGGAGCAGTAGGTTCAAACTGGGAGAGGAGAGTTTTAAACTGGATAGTAGAAAAAGTTCTTCAATGTGGGGGTGGTTGATGGCTGGAACAGGCTGCCCAGGGAGGTGGTGGGGGCCCCATCCCTGGAATCATTTAAGGTCAGACTTGATGAGGTTCTGAGCAACCTGACCTGGGTAGAGTCGTCCCTGTGTGGGGTGGGATGACCTCTAGAGGTCTCTTCCAGCCTAGAATATTCTATGATGCTATGATTCTGTGACTGAGAGCTTTGTTCAACCAGAGCCACAGCTGAAAAATACTGCCGTACAAAGTGGATGCACAGGTATCAGAAGCTTCTGCAAACAAGAAGCTCAAAGGTTTTGGGGTTATTTTGGGACGTTTCAAGCAGACTCTTCTTTTGTATCACGGAAGTGTTGGGCCAGGCCAGCTGAGGTGAGCCAGAGCAATGTCACCGGCCTCCTGCTGAGAAGGTGTTTTGCACCAGCTGCAGATCCTGCCCTGATGATCTTGCTGTTGACATCCAGGGCGTCTTTCATCTGGCCTTGGCCACAGCCTCTTGGCAGTCTCTTCAAAATGTTTTCTAAGATAAATGCAGCTCAATGACCTGAAGTTTTTATTAAATGAGGTTCCATCATCGCAGGCAATGATGTCTCTGAATTCCTTCACCTGGGTGTTAGCGCCATCAGAGAGCAGACACACCCCGGGAACACTGGAGCTGGAGCCTGCATTTCTTTTCCAGTGTCTTGTTCTGCATTTTCTTAATCTTAGACCATAGGACAGAAATACATTCTACTGTCACAACACAGGAGATCTTTTACCACACTCTCTTCTCCACGTGTCTGACGGCTCAGACTGAATATGCGGTCTGGTGCCTTCTGCAGGGACACAAGAGATTTGGGGACCTGCTGGAGACCACGAGTTGTGCTGGTGTTTCCTCCTCTTCCCCTGTTCCACTGCTGGATGCCTGCTGACTGTGAATCCTGTGACCAGGAATGTCAGGGATCTTCCTGACATCTCTGACAATGTGGGTGGCTAGAACTAGTTAATCTTTAAAGTTCCTTCCAATCCAACTGTTCCATGATTCTGTGAGCACACAGTGCAGCTTCTTGGCACCAAACCCTTCAGTGTGAAGAATATTAGGGACCCTTTCCTGCTGGCATCATGTGGAGCCTCTGCATGTGTTGTCTTAGCAGGAACAAAGAAGAGCTAAAAGTACTCTTTTTCATGAGGGTTGTTCTTACCACTCCCAAAATGCTTTCCCACCCTAGCAGAGTATGTTTGCTGAAACAAATATGTTCTATTTATTTATTTAATGTGCTGTTAAATGACCTTCTGGAAAGCTATTCCTGCCGCAAGGCTTTAAAACGGATGGGCAGGCAGAACTGAAGCGAGCATGCTCCTTACAATCAGGATGAATCATCAGAGTAGTTACTGTTTAGATTGATGTAATTTTGGTTATAATTATGGGTAACGAGAAGGCGTTTAGAGCCTGTAATAGTGTAATTCATGGTGAGAAGAAGTCCTAAATGAAATAAAATATATCCAGATTTACTTTTTCTCCCTCTGTAGGTACTATGCACGTTAGCAAGATTCTTTAAGGAACAGATTTTCAGCTGCTGTAAAAATCTAGCAAAAGTAGGTCAAAAATGACATCTAGAGATAACATGTTTGGTAACCACAAAGGGACCGTCGATGTCTTTCTGTTTGGCCTTTTAAGAGTCCTCTAATTTATTACCATAGGTACAGCTGCAGCGTGGAAAGATTTTGATCCGTGGACGCCCGTGGACTTTGGTGGGTGGATCACGGATACGTGCTGCCACTTTTATTATCCTGTTACACCAGTAGAAGATGATTGATTGATATTAGCAAAGATCTAGAGCACAAAAAGCCCACATTACAAACACGTGAACTTGCTGTCCTCTGCCTGACTCCAGAGAACCATCACACCTTGAACCGGGTCACTGGAGTGGTTGGTGTCGCCCAAGCAGCAAAGAGTCACAGCAGTCCCCAAGGGAAGGACTTAGTAACCTCCCTATGAGCAGAGAGCCCATGTCCCACCACCCTCAGGAGGCTCTGTCATTCGGTCTGTGTGGCTTTTGGCCATGGAAGTAAAGGCAAAAGGAGTTTGGGAAGAGCTGTGGGGTCTGTGCACGTGTGTGTGTGAGGGAAACGGTGATCTCACGGCTCTCGTGAGCCCAAGGCCACGCAGGGGCAGAGGAGCCCAGCTGAGCAGCACCGGTTCAGCCCTCAGAGGCCAGACACACGAGTGACTGGCTGTTGACGTTCTGTCGACAGTTGCCTCGGTTGTCTCAGATCACAGACGTGTTTGAGAACTCCTGTTTCAGAGGTTTCACAGTTGTGTTTTTACGGCAAGATCTGAACAAGGAGAGGGAAGCTGCGCCACGGACAGGGAGTGGGAAGGTGATTGCTAGAAGGGATCCTGCGTCCCGACGCATCCGCCTTAAAATAGATGCGGCTTTTTACATCTGTCGGTGACTTGATAATTAATGTTAAATAAAAGCAAAGCTTCGGTATCTGCAACTGGTATTTCACACACGCTGAATAAGACATCAGCATAACGAACGCCGCAGCCACGTTTTCAGAACATGACTTAGATGGCAGAGTTTTCCTTACGGTACAGGTTGAACTGCTTTTCAGCAAATGCCCGGGAAGCCACAAACATTGCCCATCAAGTGCTGTTTGGACATCCAAGCTCCCATGCCCTAGTCTGCAGGTAACAAGCTCTCCACATACTCCCTGGAACTCTTGGAGACTTGATAATGAAATACATAAACTATGACCCTTATTGATCAGGGCTCACACTCATTAATTTCCCACAGTCCTGTCCCAGCCTGCAGTGATTTCAATGGAATAAAAAAGAAATCCCAAACCCCAAGGATAGAGAGTTTAGGTGGCCAAAAGACCTAAGGGTGAAGTACTTACCCCACTGAAATCAATGCCAAGTCCTGATTGATTTTGGTCATGCATGGATGTTACCATTACTCAAGTGCGTGGACACCTGGCCTCAGAAGTCTGTACAATTGTCACAAGTGGTTTTAACAGCAGCACCAAACCTAAACTGCCTGCACACACCACAGCAGTGAAGAGAATCACCTCCAGTTCCCGGGTGCCATGTTCCATCTTAGCTTTCCTCCAACAGAAAAAAGCAGTTGAAGAGGCTTCCTCCCTTCCTCACTGGCTGTGCAGTCCCAGCCTTGCCCTGCTTCTTGTGAGACTTGTCAGGGATGAAAGACACAGAACCGCTGGAGAAAGTCCAGCGCCGAGCCACAGTGATGATGAAGGGAGCAGAGTATCTCCTTTATGAGAAAAGGCTGAGGGAGATGGGTCTCTTGAGCTTGGAGAAAAGGAGACTGAGGGGTGACCCCATTAATCTTGATAAATATGTGAAGGGTGGGTGTCAGGAGGATGGAGCCAGGCTCTGCTCAGTGTCATCTAATGATAGGACAAGGGACAATGGATGGGAGCAGAAACACAGGAAGTTCCACATCAATATGAGAAGAAACTTCTTCCCTGTGAGGATGACAGAGCACTGGAAGGGGCTGCCCTTTGGGGTTATGGAGTCTCCTTCTCTGGAGAGGTTTAAAACCCGCCTGGATGTTTTCCTGTGTGACTTGATCTAGGGGATCCTGCTGTGGCAGGGGATTGGACTGGATGATCTTTCGAGGTCCCTTCCAATCCCTAATGTTCTGTGAATCTGTGTGATTCTGTGATGGATCCGGCATTCATCTGAGGTGGTGTAGATCCATGGGCAATCACAGAGGTGCAGCTGAGGATTGTATCATACCGTGGGGAGGAATTAATAGGAAAGAGTGAGAGATTCTGAAGCAGGTTTGTTGCCAGAGGTGTTTCTCATGGTCTTACACACTGACTGATGCACCTCTGAAGACCTCTGCCAAGGGTTAACAAAGTCCTTGGTCTTGTTGCTCTGTGCATGGTCCCCTTCTGGTGTGGGAGCAACCAGGAATATTACCAAGCTGATTTTATGGCTGGTCTAATACAAAAGTCTAAGGGCCTTCCCCACAATTAATCAAAGATAAAAAGTGACAGGAGGTTGCCTTTCTAGTTTTCCAATCCAAGCCTTTGGTAAGTGTTTGCCTCTGGCAGGGAACCAGGACTCTGCAGTTACTTTGCTTCAAAACAAGATTCCTTCCTGGATTTAGCCCTTTTTGGTAATAGCACGTGTTGTTTGATTATCCTAACAGCATCCCTAGATCACACCTTCACTCAGTTGTTTTGCCACTGCCCCTCATATTGGCTTCTGCAGGACCAGCCCATAGTGTCTGTGTCCCACACCCACGAGGTAGGCAGATGTCCTGTTTGTCAAAGCTGCAAGGCTTCATCGATCCAAGGCAGGACTTGCATGCTGTGACACAGGTAGTGTTCTGTCCTCCTGAGGGCTGCAAAAACCCACTCAGAGAGGTAAAGTCTATCACCTGTACCATCTCTGCAGGCAGCATTTGGACATTCTGCAGAGGGTGATTCTGCAGCTGAGAAGGCTGCCACAGAAGCAGAGCCAGCTCGTGGCGTTGCCGTGTTTCAGCCCCAGGCATTACAGCAGGAAGGTTTCTGGACCTCTTCACAAATGGTACAAGGTGGAGACTGACAGAGCTTTGTCCTTTTGCAGTGAAAATGATGATTTTGTAGAGGCTGGGTTACCTCAGCACGTTACCTCTGAAACTCAAAGAGAGCATTTAGAAGTGTCAGCACGGACTACCTTTAGTATCTTCTAAGTGGGAATAGTGATCTAAGGCATTCACCACAGCTTCAGACCGACTTCCATATGTCTTCAGTTGCCAAAAGTTTCTAAATTCAGCTGCCAAAATCCTCTTCTTCCCCTTCCAAAAATTTCTCCACAGTAGGTTTCTGTTGCCAACGCAAAACTCAGCATCAACTGTGAAAACTGAAAAGGTGAAGATACTGTAAAACAAACCAGATTATAAACGATCTAGCATGAAGTCAATGCACTTCTTTGTTTTCATATGGAATTTTTTTGAAAAGCTGGGTTTATTTTACTTTAAATAGAGCTGCTACTACTGTATTTCCAGTTGATTTCGCCAGAACACAGGGAACACACCGCAGGATTTGGGATGGGTTTGCTGAAATGTCTGTGGCCTTGCACATGTAAGATATTTTTCAGTAACACACTTCTCTTTGCCCACTGCTGGTCTTTCTTGTTTCGCCCTGTGCTCTCTCCAGACTTCCTTTTGCTCTCCTTGCTGCCTGTCTGATTTCTCACCCTATTTTTCCAGTTGGGTTTTTTTTCCTACTCCTTTTGTCCCAGGTTATAAGCAAAACAGAGCTCAACTTGGGGCTGAACTTTTAAAACCACATTCTGAAATTAAATAAAACAAGCACTTTCTGTCTAGAAGTAACTTTGCAGGTTGGGTCATTTAGCACTTTTAGGAGCTGCAGAAAGGAAAAGGTCCTTGGGAAGAAAGGAACCTTTGAATGCCCGGGAGGTGCTACGACAACCAGAAATAAAACCGCAATAGTCGAGTAATTAAACACCATGTGGGTACCAGGACGTTCAATTCACCATGAGGATCTGAGAGCGTGTTCTTGGCTGGTAGCAGAAAGAGGCTTGTTGTATTGTCCAGGTTTCAGCGCTGTGAGGAGGGAGCAGAAATGTCTGCCCAGGAGGGGTTGTGGAGTCTCCTTCTCTGGAGACATTTAAAACCTGCCTGGATACGTTCCTTTGTGAGGTGGTGGTCCTGCTCTGGGGTGCGGGGGGATTGGACTAGATGATCTTTCGAGGTCCCTTCCAATCCCTGATGTTCTGTGGTTCTGTGAAATGCAGAGTAACACACTCGGGGGAGCGGGGAGAGCTGCAGCATCAGTTGGAGTTTGCCCGGCTGTGGGTGTACAAACAGGGTGGGGGTAGGAGCAGATATTCATTTCTGTGTGCTGGCTTTTTGAGAGCCTGTGGAGGAACACCATAAAGCAAAGCTGACCCATTTCCAGAACTTTCTATTGATAGAAGTGCATATTCAGTAAAAATCTGCAATGGTGATTGGAAACTTGCTAACAATAGTCATTATTCTTCTGATTGCAGGACGAATGCCTTAGCTCCAGCTCTCCAGCCCAGGCTTCCCGCACCCAGCCCGCCCCTGCGCGTCACTCCGATCCTGACATTGAACTCGCAACAACCCAGGCCGAGAAGACTGCCAAAAAAACTCCCACTATTCTTCTTCATCCTCACTAACAATTTGGTAATGAAGTATTGATTTCCACTCCCCTGCTTATGGACGATATTAGATTTTCATTGATAAACTGCACTGGGGCTGTCTGGTCTCCACTGTCCCTTTTTGCTGTCACTGAAACAAAGTGCCACTGAAGTAAGATAATGACTGAGAACATTGATGTACTTATTTCGTCAATTTGTAACACTTGACAGGAAAAAAAAATCCTTCATAGTTTAATGTCCAAGTGTGCTACACGAGACGCAGTCGCACTGGAAGCTTTACTTTTCATGGTAATGTCCATTTCCTATTTATAACCCCTTTGGGATAGTTTGTCTAAAGGAAATGTTTCTATTCTGTGCAGCTATTACTGTTGCACCTGGGTTGCCCAATCCAGTCATTGCACTAGGGATCAATACATCACAGTAAGTACAAGAATTATTAAGTTAAAACAGATTCTGAGCCAAAAAACCTCTGAACAATGTTAATCTTCTGTGCGAGTTGTTCGAATAGTTGTGCTTAACCATGTTGCTGCCAAAGATTTGTTTAAAATGGATTATTTTCAGTCTGTTTTATTCCTCAGATATATATATATATGTATATCTATATATTTAAATCTCCATGATGGTTTATGGCGAGACATATGCGACGGAGTGATTTTTAAACAAAAGTACTATTGTTAGATTACCGAGCATTATATAGATAGAAGTATATCTATATATAAATATCACTAGATACATATCTATATATAGATATAATGGTGTCCCCTTCTCTGGAGATGTTTCAAACCCGCCTGGACATGTTCTTGTGCGACTGGATGTAGGTGATCGTGCTGCGGCGGGCAGATTGGACTGGATGATCTTTCGAGGTCCCCTTCCAATCCCTAATGTTCTGTGATGCTGTGATTCTGTGAAGGTAGAACTCCTTTCTCAGTTAGCTGGGTGTAAATCTAAAGCTCTCTGTTGTACTTAGCAGAGTTACACTGGAGTTATGCCACCGTAAATGAGATCAGAATCTGCTCCTCATCACAGACAGGCACAGAGCACGGCTGCCTTCCAGTCAAGCGAGACCTGGGGAGAAAGGGGCTACAGGGATGGCAATTGGAAATTTGTGCTTGTAACTTTTTTCATTAAAACTTTGAGACCCCCAACTTTAATTTGTGGAATATTCACGTTAATAATGAGATCTAATTAAAACATCCATTAAAAGCCCGTTAAAGTTAATTTAACGTAAAAATTCCAATGGAAGTGTATTAGATTTTCTCCATTAAATTAACGTTATGGATTTTTAACGGATGTCTTAATTATACGTTATTATTAACGGAAATACTGTATTACACGCATTAAAATCGGGTCCCGAGTCAACTCACAAAACCTGCCCGGCCACGCTAGTGTCGCCAGTCGCACGGTACCTAGCGCTCTGCTTGGAAATTCAGGCGCCAGCCCTGCTTCCTCTCGCTGAGAGCTTCCTCGCAGTGAGAGCAACCTCCAAGAGACAACCCCACCTCTGCATTTAACGATGAACTTCCTTTATTCTCAAAGGAACAATACGTTCTGGATCAAGCTGTAAATCACCACTGTGTTGCAAATGAACCATTCAAAGCATGTTAGGCTGGGGTTGAGATGAGCATCTTTCTCAAAAAAGAGGGCTTTGGGGTGTGTTCTGAAACTTTGGGTTAAAATGAAGTCTTTTACTTTTTTGTCTTCTGGTTTAGATATGCAGGGGTAGAATTGAAGGGCAGCACCCACAGCACCAGACTAAACCTGTTCACCGCGTTCCCCGTGCCCCATGCAGCGGGGCCGGTTGTGGCATTGCTTGGGAAATTTTGACATGATCCCTAAACTCAACATGGAGGAGAAAAAAAGGGCCCTTCTTATTTACCTCCTAGGGAAAGTGTTGCCCTTATGCCACATATAATAGCAAATTGCTTTTTTTATGGCATGCATAACCTAGATGGGAAAAAATATGGCGCTTGAGGGAAGGAGGGAAAAAGTAAATGAAGTTCCAGGAATGTCATTCTGAAGTAATGAGGCATGGACAGAAAATATACCCCTCACATCATCGGATTGAGATGGCAGTCGAAATAGCTTCATTGAAGTGTCAGCACTCATCCATCAATCAATCATCCACAAGGAAAAATAGCGACAGTACAACGGGGCGGCTTTTATGGGATTTACTCATGGGCATAGGGAATAGCAGCTCAAATGTAGTTCTGACATGAAAAGCAAGGTGCTGATATTATTTTTTATGATGGGAGGATCATAAAGTGAATTGAGAACAGTGAGGTCTGTCTTTGCTTAACCTATTCAACTGGAAATGAACGGAGCTCAACTGGAAACGAGCAGAGCCTTCAGATGGGTTAAGATTGAAGCCTGCACCGTGCTGAGCACCGGCCATTGACAACAAAATTCTATTAAAGCAAAATCAATGCATTAGCATCGAGCTCCTCAGAAGCCACTAAATTGCACAGCCCAGCTCAGAGTTATTAAGCAAAGTTGCACAAGGTAGGTCTTGCGGCAAGAGCCCATGAGCACAAGCACTGCAGCAAAATGCTGCTTGGGAGAATCCACGTGCGTGTCTGCAGCCCTGCTCCCTTCCCCAGGCTTTTGGATGCTCTAGAAGAAAATATTTGGCTTATTGTGGCATCCAGTGGGTGAGGCTCCCTGTGCTCTGTCACACTTGGCCATTTTGCTTTGCTAGAACCCCTCAGTGCAGTGTGTTTTGCTACCACTTGTGGTCTTGGCAGAGCCACGTGGATGCTGACAGGGGCTGTAGCAGGGACTAAGGAGCTCTTCTTGCAAAAGATTGGCCCTGGATTAGATGATCTTTTGAGGTCCCTTCCAACCCCTAATATTCTGTGATTCTATGATTCTGTAACACAGCCCCAGCCAGCCCCCAGCATCCAGGGATGGGGCTCCTCGGGGCACCAGCTGCTCAGTTTGGGCAGGTAAGATGCTTTCCTGGTGCCCCAGAGCCGGTGAGCACTGGCTCACAGTGACAACAGGAAACACAGCCCCACCATTGACCACCACATCTGTGGCAGCGCCTGGGATCCCAGAGCTGAAAACATCTCTCAAGGTTTTTGGTAGAGCCTGTCTCCACCAGGAGGGTCTGGCTTTTGCTCAGGAGGCTTTGCTCCAGCACAGAAGCAGGAACAGCTATTTCATTTCAAATCTGGCCACAAACCCTTAGCACAGAGTGCTAAACCTTGATTATTTCGCTGCATCGCTGTCCTCTGGGATCGTTTTAGGGAAGCATAGGAATTAAGTAATTTTTTATACTTTTTTTTTTTACAGTATGATATAAAAAAAAGGGAAATGTTCCTCTTTCCTCTCTTTCTCTGTATAAAACAGGCTGAGCTGATAGTTTATCTGTCATATAAATCAGGTAACACAGAAAATCATTGCATCTTTTCTCTGTCGTATCTACTCAATATCTATCCTTCTGACTTTTATTCTTATTGGAGATCATCAAAACATTAATTAAAAGCCTGGTGATCAAACAGCCGAATATTTATGATTCATGTCCTTGCTTATTAACAAGTGGCATATTGATACACCACATAGCCAAGCTGTTTACGCTCTTGTACTGCAATAAAGCAGCAAGAATTGTTACCCTTACGCACTGCTTGGAGAGATTTATTCAGAAACCACAGCTCCCTTCCAGCCACCAGCCACGTCAGAAGCAGCCACATTGCGTTGGGAGAAAAGAAGACGCTCTGTTTTAAAACATAATTAGCATCTCTTTGGAGCCTCGTGAGTTAAAAACTTCAGTGGATCAGTCTACCGTGTTTTTTCCCAGGTTCATATGATTTAAGCTAAGAGGAAGAAGGGCACTTAACTTAAAGAATGGCTGTCATTAGTACAATAATAATTGTTGGGTTAAAAAAAACCTTTGAGAATCTGCTAACAAACCTGCCCAGTAATTACTTGTCAATGCAACTTATCACAGCTTTTATTACCCACTTGTAAAAGTATTTACAAGACTGACCTCGCCAGCTTTTTTTAGAGATAGTGGAGGATATAAGGAGTCATTTGAAAAATCAATAATTATATATTAACACGATAGGGGTTGAAGCCTTCCAAGCCGGTTTTACAGGCTGTTGAGTCAACTCTCACACATTCAGATGGGAAGGATCGTTTCCCTAACATTTTTTTCCCCTTACACGTGTTTTGATGATGGGAAGGATTGTTTCCCTAACATTTTTTTCCCCTTACATGTGTTTTGATGATGGGAAGGATCGTTTCCTTAACATTTTTTTCCCCTTACATGTGTTTTGATGAGGCTCTGTGTTCATTGACTCATGTACCCCTGGAGTTCGGTTCCTAAAAGTGATGGGGATATTCCCACTGGGAAGCACCCGTGCAGGCTTTGCAGGGCAAGCAAGCTGCCCTCCGTGATCAGGAGAGTACAAAAGTGAGAGTTCTTGCCCAGGGTGAGAGCTACCAAGGAGAGATACGATTTCCATACCTTTGCTAACGCTCAATGGGTTGATGTGGCCATGAAGGTGCTGTTCTGGTTCAAGCACTGCAGCTCAGGGTAGCCCTCGGTTTGATTTTGCTCTGAACGTCATCCTGCAATCAAACCTGTTGAGAAAACAGAAGGAAATGAAAGGCAGCAGTCTAGTTTTTGCCAAGAAATTGCTCTGTTCAGTGGCCAAGGCCAGGCTGTCCCTGTCCCCTCTCCACCTGCCACCATAACTCAGGCTGGAGAAAGTGCCTCAGCTGAGCGGAGGTGGATCTCCGTCACACTGGGCTTTTGTCTTCGCAAACAGATATACGATGCAATTTATATTTAAAATTCTCTCTATAAAGACAGTATTGATCACAGATTCCAGATCAATATGTTGCAATTACAGCAGGCTTTAAAGGCCATCTGTCCCCAAGCAGGAGCCCTGTTATAACCACCTTTATATGTCTTGAAAAAGTGCTCCTGGTCTGTGCCCATCTCCTTACAGTAGAACCTGACCTATTAGTTTTGCCTCTAGGAAGCTTTGTTTGGGAGCTACATAAAGCTGTAATTCCTGGTTACTGGCCACCCAAGAGGAGGCATCAGACCAGCCTGGACATGTGCCTTTGTGACTTGGTCTAGGTCATCCTGCTGTGGCAGGGGGATTGGACTGGATGGTCTTTCAAGGTCCCTTCTGATCCCTAATATTCTGTGATTCTTGTTGGGTGTCACAGGCACCACAGGTTCAGTGACACTGGGGTTCTGCTGGCATGGTTTGCCTGCTGCCCTGCACAATTCATCCCACAGGTTGCAACTTTCCTTTTTGCTAAACCTCTGTCTTGGGCTAAAAATGGTCAGCGGGAGTTTACTGACCTTCACTAAAACTAGGAACTTTCCAGTGATGGGCACAGGGAGGTGTGAACTGAGGGAGGCTTTTCCGAATGTGATAGATCAGACCAGAACAAACGATGCTTTTTGAACCTTGTCACCAAAGAAAACACTGTTTGCGTCTAGAGGCCTCCCTTTTTCATCCAGCTGAGGTCTTGATTTCTGGGAACCATTACCCCGCAGCTCAACCCAGGGCAGATGTCTCTCAGCTGATGGCCCTGAGTTGAGCCGCAGGGTAGTGGTTCCAGAAAGAAATGCATCTTCTGCCGTCTTTCCTGCACTATTTCCTGCAGCGGCCACCATCGCACAAGCGTGCAGAGCTCAGGATTTTGCTCCCCAGTCACCTCCTGAAGGAAAGCGAGCTAATGCAAAAATAAAAGCAGTGGGTTTGCAGTGATGAGAGAAGGCACCGCACCTTTGCAGAGGAACACGTGCCAAGAGTAAAAGCCCGGGCAGTGGGTGTGAGTCCCACACGTGCTGTGCCACATCCCACCAGCATGTTCCTCATCTTCCCTGCAACTGCCTCCCTCCCATTTCAGTCCAGTCTCCAGCTTTATTTATTCCAACTTCTAAAAAAACCCAGAAGCCAGATTCTGAATTCATTTATTCTGGTGTAAATCCAGAGCTCCTCCTCCGAGTACAGTATATTTACCCTCTGTCTACACAGCTCCAGACTCTCTCCTCCTAGTCCTAACCTTGGATTCCAAACGTGTTTGGATGGTTTTGCAAACAACTTCGGCAAACGGTCTCTCGTGCCACACAGATTAAATCTGAGGCACAGTCTGCACTTCAGAAGGTTTATAGCGATGTCAGGGAAGCGACTGCAAAACTTTGTTATTGATGTGACTCTGCTGGTCAAAGTCCTAATGTAGGAACAGTTGTGCGGCCATAAAGCACTTTGTACCGGCACAGCTCATCTCACTTTGCTGCGCCGCTTCTACACCGGTGCAAGCACTTTTCTCCCAGTATCCGACACTCATGGCCGGTTTTTGTCCTAACTATCCCAGCAAAAACACGAAGGGTAGATGAAGTCTAAGAGGACACTGCTGTTTCTTGTACCAAAGCGTCTGCACAACATCTCTTTTTAGAGCCTTTTTAAAAGTGAAATAGCTGTACCGCTGGACTTAACTGCAGAGTAATAAACTTCCAGTTCATCATCACTCTCAGCTCATGAAATGTCTCCAGGCCTTTGTAAAAAGCCCTGTTTGAGACAACAGATTAAATGCTAATCCTGGCAGATCATACATCTCCTCTCGAGTTCAGACCAGCTAGCTGAGCAAACTTCTCTTTTTCCCTCCCCCTTTTTTTTTATCTAAGTAAAGGCAACAAATACTTTCATTGAACTTCTTAGATGAGATAGCGGAGGGGGTGCGGGAAAAGATCGATAATTTAAAATAGAAAATGAAAAACAACATCTTGCAAAAATGCAGCTCCGTTAAAAGCAAGGAATGGTTTCCCTTGAAAGCCACATCCCCACGTGGGCATCAGCCCCGGGTGAGGGATGTACTTAGAGCACTTAAACATCCATGCGATTGTCTCGAATGGGGAAGATTTAGATGGGCAGCGTTTTCACTTATCAACTGGTCCACGCAACGTTCAAAGACAAGATGTATGTATGTAGCCAGGAACACGAGTGGCTGTGCACAGATACCTGCCCCTGTGCACACACACACACTGCCTGTGCGGGATCGATCCATACACAGGCAACCAGCCTGTGGCTGCAGTAGCAGCTGGGCGCTGTTGGCACCGAGCAAAGGAGCAGACAGCTTCAGGATGTGCAGTGCAGTGTTTTGGCTTCGTACTCCAGCAAACGCTGGAACGTGCAATACAGGTGGCAAAAGCTGGCAGGCTAAACAGTTCTTACTTGGCTCAGGGTACTTCACCGTCGTACGTCTCTGGTACCATGTGCCCTTTTGTCTCGCGCTCCTCTTACGAATCCTTTGTTGTGTTGGGGTTCTTGTTTTTGGTCTGTACATTTGTTTGGGGTGTTTAATCATCTTAAATATGTCAGCATGACTCACGAGAGATCCACCTCCAGTTTCAAGGAACTTCTTCCCAGTGAGGCTGACAGAGCACTCTGGAACGGGCTGCCCATGGGGGTTGTGGAGTCTCCTTCTCTGGAGACGTTTAAAACCCACCTGGACATGTTCCTGTGCAGCTTGGTCTAGGTGATCCTGCTCTGGCAGGGGGATTGGACTGGATGACCTTTCGAGGTCCTTTCCAATCCCTGATGTTCTGTGATTCTGTGTGATTCTGTGATTCAATAGCATAGCTGGCCAGAACAGCAAAGTGATGGTTTTGCTCTGCCCCAGTGCTCACAGCATTTAGTACCTTTGTTATTGGCAGCATCTTCAGGTTAACATCATGGTGTTAGGTCTAGGATTTTGGTTTTTTAAAAAAATAAATAAATAAAAAAAATAAAAACTCAAAAGATCATTTTTCTTTAAAAAAAAACAAGCAAAAAAGAAAAAAAAAAGAAAGAAAATAATGTACATACTGCAGACCGCAAAAAAAGGATTAAAAAAAAGGAAAGATTAAAGACTTTTTTTTTTATATTAAGAACACGAACGGGACTCCTTTGCGAGAGGCCTCACGGTGACTTGCTGTGCGGGATGTTTCGGTGCGCGGTGCATGCTGTACAGAGAACATTGCCTGTGTCCTTAGAGGGGAGGGGGGGCCGAGCTGCTCTTCGTTGTGCACCGCAGCTTGTCTGGATGATGAGAAGTGGCGCCTTTGATGCATTTTTATACTGTACATAGGTGTATATAGTGACTACAGCGCCATGGTATCAACACAGATTTTGTTATATTCACTCGTTTCGGTTTCCTACAGAAATTGGTCCGTGATGGGGGATTTTTTTTTTCTGGTTAAATAGAAAAGACTCCTGTTGTTCTTTTTGTTTGTCCTCTTGGTCATCGCCTTTTGATGGCTCGGAAAGGAGTTAGAGATGAGTTTGTGGCGAAACTCTGAGCAGCAGGTCTGTCTTTGCTTGAGCCTTGCCCGGGGCTGGGCTTGGGGGCGGAGGTTCTGGGGGGGTCTGAAACGGGGCGGGGGGTCTCCCGCGGGGCTGCTCCCGCAGGCACCGCGACTCCCCTGGTACTTCGTCCAGCAGTGCCTGGACTCGTTTTCTAATGCAGGAACAATTCATAACCGTCACCGTCGGACCCATCGGTTAATTTTGTTTTCGTGACCCCCCCGTTTCCCCCCTACCCCGCACATGCCGCGCCGGGGCTGCTCCGCCGGCAGCGTGGCGCCCCCTGGCGGCCGCTCCGCCTCACTGCCGCGCTCGCTCTGGCACGGCCCGTCGGGGACCGCCGCGGCGAAGCGGCTCCGCGGAGCGACGCGATCCTGCGCGGCCCCGCGGCGGATCACCCCGCGCGGAGGGTGGGGGTCTGGCTTTCAATGCCCTGGGGCCCCTTAACCGATTACCTGCCACCAGGGCGATGAACCTCATCCGATCTAAACCAGGTCCAAGCTGCCTGTCCAAGGTGATGTGCGGGAGCTGACCGCAACCCCGCGTGCGTTTCGGTTTTGCAGCATTGAAGTCTCTCAACGGTGACTGTTCTGTATTTTTTACCACGGTAAATACATTGTAAAATAAAATTTAAAATAAACCCAAATCCCTCAAACTTTACTACCAAAAAAAAAAAATGTTACTTTTTATGCCCAGGGAATTTGGTTTTTTTCCTTTTTAATAAAATCGCTGCAGTTTTAGAACTGTAATTAAAGCCCTGAATAATAGATCACACATCTTTATCTGTTGTGTTTAAAAGGGAGGGGGGGGGAAAAAATAGCCCAAACTGTTCCCATAATCCTGAATGCCTCATTTCCATAAAAAAGGTTTCTATACATATATTATTTACATTTTTAAACATGGTAATTCTTTCCTTTGTGGCATAAAATGTCTCTTTTCCACCGCAGCTATTGGAAAGCGCCTGCTCACATCTGAAATGTTATCGTAATTTGCATCAGGAAACCCAACTGCAGACATTAAGGACTTGGGTGTGTTCAATTATGATTTTGCTGGAGGCTGTCCCTCATTCTAATGCTGCACTCATTGAACTACCTTTTCTGAAATCTAGCTGATACGGTTCGCCATAGACATGCTTCACAACATCATTAGCTTTGCAAATGGCTTCATTTCAGTCAATGCAGAGACTTCAGTTTTGGCCAATTGTAAAATGGAAATTTGAAAAGGGAAAAAAAAAAAAACAGATGCACTTAAAACATGAAAAGAATTATTTATATGATAAAAATATATTTAGATTTTCAAAGCACAAGACTGAACAGAAGTGCTCTTTTTATGCTTTCTGAAGATGTTACTGTTAAAAG
The DNA here is from genome assembly GCA_013400115.1 of Rhinopomastus cyanomelas. Taxonomy (NCBI): domain Eukaryota; kingdom Metazoa; phylum Chordata; class Aves; order Bucerotiformes; family Rhinopomastidae; genus Rhinopomastus; species Rhinopomastus cyanomelas. The sequence goes on from VXBP01008606.1 coordinate 1,293,868, forward strand.
TCTTTCTACATCAGGCTTAATAAATCTGTAATGACATTTGATGGATTGATTTTTGTGTGGGTTTTTCTTTCTGTGTCTTTTTTTTTTTACCCCCTTTTCTTTCTCTGCAGAGAAAGAAAAAGACTGACCTGGAGTGTCTGTGGGAGTGAAAAAAATAAAAACCCCACAGGAATGTGCCTGGTTCAGTGAAACTCACCACCAATTCCTAGCAGCCTCCTTTCCCTTAAATAATCATAACTTAAAATAATCAAAAAACCCCATAGATCCAACTACACCACCCTGCATTTTGTTTCTACAGATCTTTTCCTTTCCTGTGTCTGGCTCCCCTGACCACTCCATGCCTGGGTTATTTATGGCGTAATCTACAGCAAGGCATTGGGCTGCTGTCACACAAATTCAAGGCTCGCTAGCCATAAACCAGGCATGATTGAGATACCAAACACCCTTCCCTCAAGAGCTCCACCTCAGACGGATGGCTCTGGTTAACACTTAGTTTCCCTAAGCACTCCCTCGTCCCCCGTAAGGTCCCCCGGAGCGGGGTGATGTGGCACCACATGTCGCTGCTGCCTGCGCCGTGATGGGTTATTTACTGCTGATGAGCCAGCGCTCTCCGTGGCAGACTCCCCGAGACTTGTACTCATTAAATTTTGATGGGTACAGTATCACCTGTTTCCCATATTTAATTGCTGCTGCTCCTCCTTGCCACGATAAAGCGTACGATGAGCGGCAGAGCCCGTCAGCAATCTCAGGCAGCCATGATTCCCAGGGCAGATCATCCTCCCCACACCTCTGCCAGTCTTTCTGGCTCATCCTCATGCTCGAAGGTGGCTGAAAGAAAGAGGGCAGTTGCCCCCACTCAGAGGGGAGGGAAGTGCTGGTTGTGTCCCTCCACCCTGCCATCACCCTTCTTCTCAAATTTTGATGGAATCTCCTGCCTTTCCCAAGCCCCTCTCAGGTCTGTCCAGGCCAGCATGGAGGACAGTGGCCACCAGGGCATTACCCAGCCCTTCTTCAGCCTCCCATCACCATCACAGAGAGCCAAAGCTGATTGGATGGGCTGCCCAGGGGGGTTGTGGAGTCTCCTTCTCTGGAGACATTTAAAAGCCGCACGTGTTTCTGTGTGACTTGGTTTAGGTGGTCCTGCTCTTGCAGGAGGATTGGACATGGTGGTCTTTTGAGGTCCCTTCCAATCCCTAATGCTCTGTGATTCAGTGGGATGCTCTGCAGTTTCCTTGCCCCTCGGTGTGTCTATCCCACACCCATACACATTCTGACCTGCCTGAGCCACCCTTCGACAGCTACCCACCGGGTAGCTGGTTAGTGAACACACTTAGGAGACACTGCCCCCAGTCCTACAACAGTGACTTTTAAGTGATTTCTTTTTTTAAGGAATATATTGCACACATTTCAAGAAACCCCTCTGGGGTAAAATAAAAAAAATATATAGTTGGCTAAAATAACAAATGAATCATAAAACTTAGAGATGGAAAAGGACTATTAGATCATCCAATTTATCTTGCTGTCTGCCAATACAGGTTTGCTCCCCACAGACCGCTCCCCAGGGCTTTGTCTAGCCTTTCTGACTTAACTCCATCACGCAGCATCCCCTGCCACTTTCCCGGGAAGAGCCGTTAATGGTTCAGGCATGTTTTATAGGTGCAGGGCCACATCCTGGCCTGAGGGGAGCCTCACCTGCAGGGCACAGCCACTGACCCTGGAGATTTTAGTGACTCCACAAAGCAGCAGCACGTTGCACTCCTCAGCCTGTTTTCACCTCATACCCTATGGGCTGTGGGGCCAGGACCATGATGAGACCACATCTGGAATATTGTGTCCAGCTCTGGGCCCCTCAGTTCAAGAAGAACTTGGAGAGTCCAGCGCAGAGCCACGAAGATGATGAGGGGAGTAGAATACCTCCCTTATGAGGAAAGGCTGAGGGAGCTGGGTCCCTTGAGCTTGGAGAAACAGAGACTGAGGGGTTACCCCATTAATGTTTATAAATATGTGAAGAGTGGGTGTCAGGAGGATGAAGCCAGGCTCTAATCAGCGGCATCTAATGATAGGACAAGGAGCAGTGGGTGTGAGCTGGAACATAGGAGGTTCCACATAAATAGAAGAAGGAACTTCTTCCCAGTGAGGGTGACAGAGCACTGAGAGGGGCTGCCCAGGGAGCTTGTGGAGTCTCCTTTTCTGGAGACGTTTAAAATCCACCTGGATGTGTTCCTGTGTGGCTTGATCTAGGTGGTCTTGCTGTGGCAAGGGGATTGGACTAGATGACCTTTCGAGGTCCCTTCCAATCCATGATGTTCTGTGATTCTGTCATCCTTAAAGAGTCCTGTTGGTCCCACGTCCCTGCATCCAGCCGGCCGGGCAGGACCAAGCACCTACCCCTGCTGCAGCGTTCCTGAATTGATGGAGAATGCCAACGCAGCTCTAGGCAGCTCTCAGCAGGCTTGAGAGGCTGCTCTAATTTATTCTGAGGGTTTGAACTTGTATCTCTTCTTTTTTTTTTTTTAATTATTGGTGATACACTCTGACAGAAGAACAAACAAACAAATAAAATCAACCCTTCAGCTTCTCAGATGGATGTTTTGGCTACAGGGCAACTTTGAAAGCTGGTTCCGTTGTTGTTTTTGCTTTCATTTTTTCACTGCTCCATAAAACTGTCTTGATTTAATAAAAGTTAAATGTTTTCCTAGGAAAATCAGGCTGGGTGGTTTGTGATTCTTTTATGTACAACACGAATATTACATTATTCAACGATTCTGGAATAAATTTAATTCTGTCTACCTTTGTTGAATGTTTTACAATTTAAATCACTGGTCTGACACCAAAGGCCAGTAACTAAGGAGAGATCGATTAGCTCCAGAAGGGCACCAAGGTCGTGGTACCAAGGACCTTCAGAGGGCCGTCACCAAGTCTGTGGGAAGCAGGAGAGTCTGGGATCAGGAGCTGGGGTTTGCCACGCCAGAAGTGGGATTACCTGGCTCACCTTGCTGAGACACCACAGTGGGGGAAGGACCCACGGTTAAAAGTCACTCAAGCTGGTCACCCTTCACAGACAGCCCCATTCACTGCTCTGATGCCTCCACAAGCAGGGTTGGGGAGGGGGAGGTGTGGCTGGGGACATCTCCACAGGGGACTAATGTTTATAAATACGCAAAGGGTGGGTGTCAGGAGGATGGAGCCAGGCTCTTCTCAGCATCACCTAATGATAGGACAAGGAACAATGGTGTCAGCTGGAACACGTGAATATGAGAAGGAGTTTCTTCATGGTGGGAGGGACAGAGGTTGCCTAAGGGGGTTGTGGAGTGAGAGTCCTTCTCTGAAGACCTTTAAAACCTGCCTGGATGTGTTCCTGTGTGACTTGACCTAGGTGATCCTGCTGCGGCAGGGGGATTGGACAGGATGACCTTTCAAGGTCCCTTCCAAATTCTTTGATCCCATGACTATTGCTTACACCCAGGCACAGGCTGAGCTTCCCCAGAAGTCTGCACACAGCTGAACCCCAATGCCTTGCAGTGGGTCTGGGAGCAGCTACTGGGCACCCCACAGAGGTTTATGGCACTCAGGGCAGGACAATTTATGGTCAGGAAAACAAAAGTTTAGAGGACCAAAAGTCAACCCTACAGATGCTCAGCATCTGTTCCTGGCTCACGCTGACACTTTAGCCCCAGAGGCAATTCTGGAGCAAACCAAACTCTTAACTGGGCTCCAGATCTCAGGCTGAGGACACAAAAGGCTGCAGAGGAAACAGTCTTTATGGAAAAAGAGGGGTCACAAATATAATGAGAAAAACAATCCAAAATGGAATGAAAGTTCAGGTTTTATCAAGTTGCTTCTCACTACCAGCAAAGTAGTGAGGTCCTGCAGGACCTCAGGTAGTGAGGACCTTGCAGGAAGACCTGAGGTCCTGAGGATGACAGTGAGGATCTTGCTGGGATGCAGCATACACAGACCCTGTAGCTGTAGTGCTGGTCACATGGGACAGTGAGCTGGGAGAAGATTTCCTTCTCCATCCACCTGCTCACACAGGGAGCAGGAGCACACTGGTGCAGACAAACACACAGGGCAGATAGAAATAATCAGCTGCACAAAATATACAGCGAGATGTGGGTCCACTCACAGGATGTCTCCTCACGAGCCATTTCTGCCCATCAGCAGCACACTTGGCACCATGAAGGAATGAGCAGGAAAGGGCATGTGCTCCTACGGGATTCGGTCAATATGAGGGTGTGGAGGTAGGTAAAAGAGACACAAAAGGGGGTGCTGCCTGCCCTCCCATGACTGCACCGTACCTCGAACCTCAGCCACATGCCCTAAACGAATTCTCAGCCAAGTTGTGCTTTGGGGAAACACAGTTCAAATACTGCCTTTACTCTTTCTCAGCACGTCAGAGCATGACAGTCGAGTGGAGCAAGGTGCAGACCTCTCCACTGGGTACAGCTTAGGATTTTGCAGTTTTCTGCAGCCCAACCAGAAATCTGAGCCCTTTGACACCTCCTCTGGTTGTCCTACTAAACACTCCTGAGTCAATAAAATCAGAGCATCTCATGGCTAAGGGCACCAGTGAGGTAGGAAGAAGCTTCTAGCAGAGACAACAGGATCAGGAGCACTAGAGGAACAAGATTGCCAACACACTGAAAACACTGGTCACAATGGTACCGTCACTTCAGAGGTATTTTCAGCAATTGTGATACAAAAATGAAGCACTTTTGCTGATGAAAGGGTGCTGCTACAGGTGTAACAAAGAACACACACCACCACCTTTGAAATGTTGGAGAGACCCTGCCCGGCTGGCCATTCCTACAGCGACCAGAGAGAAGAGTGTTGCAGTGCTGATGCTGGATATCTCAGGTGCTACTGCAAAGGAAACATTACATTGCAGAAACTTGGTAGATTTAGACTTGATATTAGGAAACATCTTTTCACAGAAAAGGCGGTCAGGCACCAGAATGGGCTTCCCAGGGAGGTGGTGGAGTAGCCATCCGTGGATGTGTTTAAAGATGGTTTGGATGAGCTGTCGAGGGATTTTGTTTAGGGATGAACTTGTAAGGCAGAGTAGATGGTTGGACTCAATGATCCCAGGGGTCTTTTCCAACCAAAGTGATTCTGTGAAAAGAAATATTGCCCAGACACCTTTAAATATGAATCTTCTTATTTAAAAACTCTTCTATACTTACTCTAATTTTTAGTGTTTCAAGTTTGCCTACATTTCCTCAGGTACCAGAAATAGGTCTCCACCACAAAGTTCTTTTTGAAAGGTCTATCACTGATCTTCATTTTTAAAGCCTTCACAGCTAAATTCACTGAATCTGTGTTTTTGTCTGTGCAGGTTGGAGGCAGTGGGGCAATCCAGGAGTCATTAAGGTGTCCTGAGACTTCTCTAATTCCAGGAGCAAATCACTGACGAGCTAAAACACCCAAACAGCGAGAACAAAGATGGAATCCAAACCCTTTAACGTATGAGAACACAGCTGGCAAGAACTGAACCACGTCACGAGTGTTTCAGAACCTTGCTTGCTTGTTTTCCTGAAGTAACTCATGAAATATCAATAACTCTGGATAAGCTCATCCCAGAAAACCCCCAGATTGAATTAACAGAATGAGAAGCCCGTGAACTTAGGAGAGCAGCAATAACACAAGGTTAGAGAAGGGGGAAACAATATTTTTTATATATAAAGAGTCCATCTGTGAGCAATTGTGCTAATGCCTTAAAGATGATCAGCTCAGCCTTTTGGAGTCAGGCAGGAAAAACAAGTAAAAATCTTATCGGGAGAGAAATTTTTCAACCCGAAAACAGAGTCTGTCAAAATGTCAAAGGCTCAGATTTAGGTTCCGCTAAAAGAGACTTTTACAAGACCCAATTTGAATAGAAACGTTGAGTTCAATTACCTTTTAACCTCAAATAAGGGTTGCAGAGGGAGAGAGACAAGCGCTGCAAACCCAACCACAGGGCTGAAGGGAAGGGGGAAAGCAGCAGAAATTAGGAAGCACCAGATGCCACCCAGGGCTGCCTGGGGAATGTGCAGACAAGTGCTCGCCGTGAGCACCCACCCACCTGTGTTGTGGGACGGTGCTTCCACAGAATCACAGAACATTAGCAATTGGAAGGGACCTCAAAAGATCATCTGGTCCAGTCCCCCTGCCGGAGCAGCTTGCACTGGAGTTTTGAGCCTGGAAAAAGCGTTATCCGGACTCTCAAGACAACTGAAGGACAGAGCCCCTTCTCCTGGTTTAACTGAAGAGGGAACGGTGTAAGCAGACACACAAAATCCCATGTCCTGCTGGCTGAAGAGCTGAGGGGTTCTGGGGGGGAGTTTGGTGAGAGGGGGCTGGAAGAGGATAAAATGCAAGTTTGGTGAAAATGTGTTTTTGAATTAATTATCGTTCCGCTCAGTTGTTCCAATCTCCTCTTCTCCTGAACTATTTATACTGAACCTTGACATTAAATTTTCATTCAGTTTGCTTGGAATGACTTCATTTAGCAATGTTTAATTAGATATTTGAGAACATACACATATATATATATTAAAAATTCAGAAGTACCCTAAACTGAAATAACATTTTGTAAAATGTGAAGTTTTATTTTGTATTTGACAAGGGGGAGGCTTTTTTTTTTTTTTTGCTCTAAGTGAAAACTATTTCCTGACTTTCCAGAATTATCAGAAAAGCAAGGAGCCTGTTTATTTGGCTCACACAGGTAACGCCAGCTCCTCCGGTTCACTCTTTACCACTTGCTCCAATGAAAGAGGGATGAAATCCTGGGAAGGTTTTAGTGCAACTAATTATTCTACAAGCTGAAAAATCAGTAATTAGGTCATGACTTTCAGAGAGGATTAATGAAAACATCTTGTAAGTGTAAAATGAGTTTTAAATGCCAAAGTGCTCCATAATTATTTATTAGACCAGATCTGCTCACGCAAATATTTGGTACCCAAGACTCTCACGGAGAAGCGCTCGTCTCGCAGAGATGTGGCACCACGTTACGAAGCACCTAATTTAATTAATCATAGAATCTTGAGCAGTCAAAAGTAATGGTAGCCAGCAGCTAAACTGCACACCAGATCTGCTCTGCAGCAATACATTGTGGCAAATATTGATAGGGCGAGAAGGGAAAATGGGAGATAACAGGTCAGTATCTGCAGGTTTCCTTCGGTCCACGTCACTGAAGGTTTCTGGTCATCCTGTGACTTCTGCGGCACGGAATTTATCGACAGGTCAGTATTTTTCTGTTCGTCCAGTCTGTTCTGGGGAAGGTCTGTGTTTCTTTTAATTCTACCTACTTGAATGCAAATGCTATTTAAATTAAGAATTTAAAGTAAACTTGGCATCAAGATCTGTGGCACCTTCAGCCCGGAGAGCTGGTCGTCTCTTGCCGGGGCAGTTCTCCCTCCAGCTCGCTCCAGGGGCTCTCCTTGGCCAACATCGCCATCTAATGCTCAAACCTGCTCCGAGCTTTCTCCTCACGAGGAAGAAACGCGATGCCTTTTCCACACAGCTGATGGCATTGCTGCCAGAGCCACCACTCTGCCCACCTCTAATAAGAACAAGTGAGGCAATGATCCCTTTCAGGAGTGCCCCACAGTCTGGGGGTGACCACCTTTCCCCACCTCACAAAAGCCATGAGGTGTTTGTGAGGCATTAAACAACAGAAGGGAAACAGCTGGAGGCTGTGGAGCCCAGCTCAGCCTGGAAACAGAGCGTGGGACAGCCTCGGTGGAAAGACGGCAGCAGATGCCCAAAGACGAGCAGCATTATCATAATTCAGAGGTCCCCAGTTCCAAGCATCATTATTCTGCAACAAGATGCAGCTCAGCGCCTTGCTTTCACACAAAACACAGAGGGAATGTAAAGCTGCTGTATCTGCCATAAGCAGACTACGCTCAGCAAAAGCAAAGAATGGATGAACTGGGACAATACCAGTAAAGAAAGCAATGACCTGCTCATGGGTTAGCGGTCACAAGAGGCCTCCATGGCAGCCCGAAGTGCGTTAAACAAGAGCTTTGCTCGTTCTGTAATGCCATGGCCAACCATCCATCTGTGGACTGATGCTCCAATAGCTACAGATTTTAGCAATATTTCACATATGACCCTGTAACTGGCCTCAGTAGTGACCTCTACAGTAGATAAAGCTGCCCAGATATCCTTGATACCTGCTAAAACGGGCGCTCATGTAACTCCATCTGCATAACAACACGTGGTAATCGTGCTGAAACACGTTGGGTATTGCTGGCTCTCACTTTCCCCAGCAGTCCTAAATCATATGAATATCTTCTGTAGGAACGACTACTGTAGATGTTATGAATTAATATTAAAATGAAATTGAATTAAATGTACTGATTTTAATGTCATGAACGCACTCGTAACTATTTTTTCCCCTGAGAACCATCTGCAATTTAAAGACTTGCTAATCCTAATTAAATGCACTTCTCTCAAGTGTGTGCAAATGAACGGAGAAATCTGCTCAGTAACGCACTTGCATATTTTCCTCTTTCACAAAGGGGAAGAAGAAACTGGTTTGTGATTTAATATTAGATCTTCCTTGTAAGAGAAAGCGAGCGCTGCTGCTTCTTCACCTCAAAACATGCAGAGGTCTGGCTGTGTATCGCCACTGGCAAGTCACTAAAAGCAGGAAGGACCTTCAAATGAACTTCTACAATGTTGATCTGAACAGTTATGGTCACTGTAGAGAAACACTACTGTAGCTGCCTTCCAGGGTTTTAGGTGGCAGTTGAAGTCCTCTGATACTCTGCTAGGATGCAACAAACAGAACCTGGCACATCCCAGTTTCTTATGCAAACCAGTTATCACACAGAAATTTGCTGACATGATGGGGGTAGAAACCAGAGCACTCTGTGGTCTGGAGCACAGCTCACCAGTGTCCCATAGAATCATAACAGATTGGAAGGGACCTCGAAAGATCATCTAATCCAATCCCCCCGCCACAGCAGGATCACCTATCAACACTCAGACACCCCAGCTTTATCCACTGGCTGTTTCTTTTTGATGTTGGCCTTCTCCCCCAAAGAGTTTCATCCTTGGTTAACCTCCATTAACTCCACTTAGACTCCATTAATATGGAATCATTTATCTCAAAAGAATGTGGGTGGAAAAAAGTTTTAGCAGTGTTTTTGCAGCTCATAACTGAGGAACCAATTAAATGACAAAACAGTCAGGACAGCACCAAAAAAACCACCTCCAGCCCCCCGGCACTGTTTGAAGACGCAAGAGGCATGAAGCCAAAAAAGACTTAACATTCAGTTGAATATCCTTGTACTGGTTTCATGTCTTTAACACCTCCCTCTCAGTAAGATTTGCTCTTTAATTTGACTTTTAATTCGACAGCTTGCATAACTCACAACTTGGTACGGCAACGTAGGCATCTGATACCTAGAGTCACTGCAATACACATCTCTTAGTCTCGATGTCAGTCTAGTTTATGTGAAAATATCTGCAGGCAAAAAGGAGGTACCTTAGCTCGAAGAGGCAGCAAACAGTTGTAAGTATGGATGGCTGGCAAAGGTCACACTTGCTTTTGGTATCCTGCTGTCTAACCACATCACTGCGCTCCGCACAGGTTACCCTACACTCAGCTGAACGCTTTCTGTAGGCAAGACTGAGACCCCTCATTTGTGCGGCACAGGCACTGTCAGAACATGCTCTTCCCAAAGCAAGTGACAGATCCACACACCACATCACTTTGTTCTTAAGCTCCCACACTTGCCCAACAGCACTGATCTGACTTATGTCTGGCCTACTGCTACAAACCTCACCACAGCAACAAGTACCAACACAGCTTTACCTGCAGTACCAAAGAGGCTCTGCTCACCCTGCGTCCTTAAACGTGGTGGTTTTATATTGGGGGTCTTAGCCCTTTCTCTCTAGGATGAGATGCCGTTGACAAGTCTTTTCTAGCTGTTCTCCAAACTTCTAATCTCACATTAAAATAGAGTCAGAGGTGACATAACTGCACCCCAGTTGAGTTCCAAGACGACAAATGCATCAGGACCTGGAAGTTATGCAGAATATATTTGGATTCAAGAATATTTTAAGCCAATACAAACCTGACACCTCATCAAAATAAATAAGACAATGGTTTTGAATCCATGCTACCTTCATAATGCTGTTACCACATGCATCTGACCACAGGAACATTATGCATGCGACCATTCCATTTCCTTTCTTTACAGAAAATAATTGAAAGAAGAAACAAAAGGTTTCTTCGTTATTTTCAGTTTTCTTCTGACGCCTCACAGATGGATTTTTCTGGGAAGTGACTCAGTATTTTCATGTAAGCAACTGAGCAGAGCACGAACTGGGGTTTGGTTATTAGGAGGTTTTCCACTGGGGTTTGGTTATGAGGAGGTTTCCCTTCTTCTCCATCTCCAGCAGTGTGACTAAGACAAAAGGTCAAGTGGATATGGAATTCCGAGCCACTCATTTGAAGCTTTAAAAGCAAGACACAGAAGCCAGTTTTGCAAAACACCAAGTCTATATTTACATCCACATGTAATAATATACTCAACTAAAGAGAAATACATCATAAATTAAATGAGTAATGTGTGCCTACTGCTTGACGACTTCAGGTTCCAACAATTAAAATAAAACAAAATGGAATGAAATAAATACATAAACAAAAAACCAAAATCAACAATTTGTACCTCTATATATGCACTGTTCTTTCCAAAGAAACATACAAAACCAGTAGTATCCCAATAGTTAATACTGATGGGCAAAGTGTGTTCTGAAGTACAGGGCTGTGCTCTCATGAAAAAGAGTCTTCATGTCCATTTTTTCTTTCCAACCCCAAGATACCTACTAAAAAAATCCTTGGGGGGAAACTGTACCAGCATGAAGGGAGATTAAAAAACACAAACAAGTCTTAGGTTGTTTGCTGAAACGTCTTTAAAAAGCAGCCCCGCACGAGCTGATCACAGAACCCCGTAAGGTACACAGATGATAGTTACAGCATGCATTCTATAAGACTCATTGAAAGATCACGCAAAAAAATAGAATAACCATTTTCCAAGTGAATTCATCTTCAAAAAATAGGCTATAAAAGTGCAAAACTAGGAAAACAAAAATCTAGATTATGTACATATGGCTCAGCTTATGAACAGGAAAAAGGTAAATAGTGTACAATTTCCTGATACACAGCACTTCATTACATCGCCAGTTGACAGAGACATTAAAAATAGGTCCCATATATAGGAACTAAGACATACAACTGGAACATCTCAAGTTGCATAATGAGAAAACAAGAGTTTCTATTTTACATTTGCTGGAGGATGGGAGAGAATAAAATGAACAGTGCAAAATTTTTCTTTTTTTTTGTTTTACTAAAATATATGGAAGTCAAAGCCAGGTACTGAAGAAATTAAGTCTTAGCTAGAGGCTTTATGAGAAGCGACTAGGAAAACAAGTCAAAAGATGCAATAGTTCTGCTTTACTGGCTGGTAACTGGCCATCTTCCCTTTACAAAAATTAAACTGCATGTGCATTAGAAAAAACTCTTGTTGTCTTCACAAAAAATAAAAGGGAGATATTCTCCCACCTACAGGTTTTGTCTCATTTATTTTAAACATCCAGTAGATGCTAAAACTCGGCACCGAGAAGCTTCCAAGCACAGTCAAGCAGGCTACACCATAGCCACATCCCTTTTGAAGTCTGTCGACTCCACGTTTATATTGCAAGTCTGTTTGCTTGTGACTTTACAGTTTGGACAAAGGTGCAAAGTAGTTTTTCTCTAAATGTAACGCTCGAGTTCAGTAAAAAACTAAACATCCGAAACATTTAGGCTGGTATTGTTTCTCATACGAGTCCCAGGCATTTTCTGCTGTAAAAGTTTGTATGTTGGTAGAGATGTTTGTTCAAGAGGCTTCTCTGAAGAACAGCAACCAATGCCAAGAGAAGAATCTAACCACATTTCAGGAATGCTACACTGAAATCCAAATGTCAAGTATTGCCTCATCCTTGCACTTAAAAATATGCTGGAGACAACCCCAGGGGAATGGATCCCTCCAACACATTATGGTCCTAACATACACAAGGCAGATCAGCGTAATGTCAGCACCGTTGCTTTGATGTTCACAACATCTATAAACCAGACAGTTTCAGACAGTTTGTGGAAGTTTTTTGAAGGAAAAAAAAAAAAAAGTTCAACAGAAGTAAAAAAAAAAACACAGATGAGAAACTTCCACCTTTAAGAAAAAGGAGCATTAAGCCAACAGGAGCTCAACTTCAGTATTTACAGTTTACCTGAGGTGCAATGATTATATATTCTTTCAAAGAGAAACTTTCCAGCAGCACTCAAGTATGTAAAAATATAATTCTCAACTAATATTTGGTCAATTAATTCTAATGAAAAATACTCAGAAGTCAATGTCAAGAAATACATTCTCCACACACCTTCATAAACCAGTTGTTTTAAACTTCTTTGTGGCTATTTGGAACAAAACATCAACAGAACCAGTAGAACCAGAACAGAAACTGTAGTGTTTTCAGCATACAGTACAATCACAGCTTAGTTCAGTAGCTTTCAGCATTCATTCTTCCTCAAAGGACGAACTGCAGATAAAACTCCATAGAACATGAACAGATAAAACTCCACAGAGGGTGAACAGATAAAACTTTATAGAACATGAACAGATAAAAATTTATAGAACACGAACGGATAAACCACAAAAACCTATGGAGCCCACACAACACAAAAAAACACCCGTGGAGCCCACACAACACAAAAACACCCGTGGAGCTCACACAACACAAAAACACCCGTGGAGCCCACACAACACAAAAACTTGTATGAGCTGAAGGTATAGTCCTGTAGAACACGAACATGTATGAACTCCATAGAACATGAACTTGTATCCTTAAACCTAGTGGGGAGAAAGGAGAAAAACAATAGTTGGTGGTGTACAACTACAAAAGTACAACTTTCTGTGGCAAGGAATATCCTTAAACATAAAGGTAATTTCTTCTGCACCCTTGCATATGTGTATTTAGGAAGCAATATTGCCACATAAGTTCTCTGTCTTCTATTTGCCAAATAAAAGCTTGCACTTGCATCTACTTTTGAGGAAAACCAAGCCCCAAGTGAAGGTAGGGAATTCAGTTATCTTTAAAAAGCACAACTGGACAAAAATATGCTTAGGAGGGAGACAATAAAAGTAATATGATTAGAAGAACACCAAGAAATAAAAGTGGAGCATCTTAAAAGCTTTTGACTAGATGTCAGCTAGCTCTGCTTCTCAGATAGGTAACATCTTTCCCTGGAATAGTGATGCTTTAGAATGCAAGATTTATCTCCTTAAATTTGAGTGAGGACAATTATCTGTAGCTCTGGGCTTGTGAAAAGCATACAGATGTATTTATTAGTCTTAAGAGTACTTATCTCCTTCACAGCTAAGGATGTTGCAAACACAACGGGGTTGTTAAGTTCTGGAGATGTGGCTACAGCACTGAAGGGATGAAGCTTGGGAATTGAGAACACCAGGCCAATTCTTTTGACTTGACCTGTCTCCTTAAGATGCTGCACCCACCCCTCAGTCAAACAAAGAAAAACTATATGAAATAACCTCTATGGTACACAAAGATAAACTGTCAGGGAGCTATCAGGAAACCTTTACTTCTCTATGAAATAACCCACCAAAACCAGTTCTGTTGTTTGAGGCAATCCTTGCAGTCCTCAGAAGTTGCAAAATGAGCCACATCTACACTTTCAAGAAGGACCAACCAACAGAACCTCTTGTGTGATTCCCTTTGTTGCTATTTCTCCTCAAGTTTCCCCAACCCCAACTGGAGAGGAAAGCCCTTTCACTGAACACACCCTCTCACTGGTATTGTAGCTAATTTACCTATTGTTAGCCCTTCCATTATTTTAAGGAAAGAAGCATCAACGTGGCTTTTTATCTGAGCTATCACCGCTACTCAAAAAAGCTAATGCTGCCCCACCAATGCTGCGCTGACTCAATACGAGAAGGGGAGTTCTGCTTTTCAGCTGTTCTGGTTCCAAATTCCATAACCTCTCATCACACTGTGCAGCAGCCTTTGATGCTGGGAGCACATAACACAACACTTAAGTAACTGTTAGTTCAAAAGGCTTGTTTACCGTTTCTTGAAGGAAGTGATTAATTCTTCTTGTCCCTTGGTCGAAAGTGCGCGCTAGCGATGAAGCTTTCGTAACTTCGCTTTTGTGGCACACTGCTCGGTAAGGGTGAGAGCGGCACCGGTCTCTTTCCTGACAAAAATTAAATATTAACATTACTTCCTGACAATCTAGTCGATCAGACATTCAATTGTGAGCGTGTTTACATCGTGTTTGCATCCAGAATCCGCAAAAAACCACCTGCTACCCGCAAAGCATCTCACAAGTAGAGCCCTCTCCTGTTAAAGGGATTGTGTGAAATTGGATGGCTAGAACAACTACAAGGAGGACAATAAAGTACTAATTTAATAACTTTGTTCTAAACCATGTAAAATGATGGCTGATCACTCCAGATTCTGCTCATTTTAAGCAAATAAATGTCTTTTTTGTGCAAATAACTCATCATAGAGCAGCACCATAGGGTAGATGGTTGGACTTTATGACCCAGGGGGTCTTTTCCAACCAAAGTGATTCTGTGCTTCGGTTTAAATGGTTTAAGGGCTGCAGCACATTGTATAGCACAGGACCTTCATGCCCAGTTTCTGTATTTGTTTACAAATTGAATTTCTGGGTGCAAATATTTGAGAGAGTGCCCAGGTATGTTACACGATTGCCAGCATGGACTATATGCCAGTGGTGACACTTCAAGTAAATGTGTATTAACACCCTTTAAGACCTCTGTTAAACAATTTTCAGTCCAGTATACAGGTAATTCCGTGTTTATCAGAGACCATTAATTCAGATTTATATATGTGAAATCAATGCCTGTTCTGTATTAAGTCCTATTAGCTTAAGCAAGCAGTCAAAAACACTTCATAAAATTAAGAAAAGAAGTCAAGAATCATTACTCCCACAGGATACAAAAAGCCCAACTGCCATCCATATTCCATGAAAGCTTTAAATGCAGCATCAAAAAACCCCCTCACACGCTTTAATTAAATTAAAATGGCAAAGCTAAATTAATATTTCAACAGAATCTACGAAGCCATTGGAGTGTGTCATGAGCAATTGTCTTTAATTTGCAGCCTCTGCCAGATCAATCAGCCAACAGGTTATCCCTGATAGTGTGTTGCCATTGCAAAGGCAACTAATTTGAAAATAACACAAACTGAGCGGTTTCAGAACGTTTCTGTCTCTTCAGGGCAACACGGGATGGCAGAGCTTACAAGCAATAACGGAAGGCATCAAGCTTTAATCAAGTTTGCCAAGTGGAACGTATTCTCATGACAGCTTGATCCAGCATTTAACATGCGACATAACATGCTCACAGGACCCAAATAATGTTGCCACAAGGCACACGGGCCCTTAAAAAAGGTTTTGACATCGTGTTTTATAACATCACCGGAGCTCAATAAAAAGTCTACACAAACCTGCAGGTCTACACTCGCAGTACTTTGCATATGATCTCGCAAAATACATCTCTGAGGAGCTGAAACTCCAGACAACCAATTGTGCTTCAGCTTTTAGACAAAAATTATGCAAATTTCTTAAATTCACTGTCTCCACCCACATCAAAACTCCTAATACTGAAGAGTTTCCCTGTGTACTACCCTATACCCTCTCAACCAACCATCAAGGCACGGGTTGGCAACTAGGAAACTAGCCTTGAAAACCTGTATTTTATTGCACAGGGCTTTTAATGAAGTTGCCAAAAACCACTCATGGAGGGGGTCTTGTCAAGTCTTTCCAAATGTAGGTAACAGCCATAAAAAGTTGATTTTCTCGCCATGAGCCAGCGCTGTGTAACAAACAGTGAAACCTTTATGGCCACAACACCAACACAGTCAAATTAATTGCAGCCATAGTTTTGAGAGCTCTGAATAACAGGCAGCAGCAGAAAGTTATTGACTACAGGCTACAGTCTCCAGGCTTGTACCAAGGAAGAGGAAGAGAAGCCTACCACACAGATTTTTCTGGCAGACAGGTGGAGCTTTCAAAAGAAGGTGGATTCCAGTGAAGTCATTGTTTGAAAATAGTGTTGCATCAACTGCTACTTCAGCAGGCCAACCTCACTGGGGCTACTGGCTAAACAATAAAGTCTCCAATACACGCTAATGCTGGAGAGGCGCAAGACACTGCCCACCATCCAGTCCTTGGGGTACCAATTACTACTACAGCAGGTTGAAGCTGCAAGACTTTAGCACTTCCCTTCCTGTTTTCATGAGGATTAACTGGATTTTATACATCAAGAGCATTTCCTCGAAATCCTGAATGCTTTATCTGCTCAACAAATACCAATCTCAAAGCATAAGTCCTCAATCAGCACAAATTCACATAGCTGAATCCTCCACCAAATGTTTAAATAACACCTTAAATTCTTAGCTGCTATCCATGATTAATTAAAAAAATAAAAACTCTCACAAAGAGCTGTAAATTCCACAACTGCATGAATGACTTCTGTGCTCACAAAAACACCAGTAGGGGTTTCATTCTTTCAGATCACAGGATATCAGAGACAGCAAAAACATCTGTTGTTCTGCCCATCCCTCTGCATTCTATGCATAACCTAGTACCTGCTTCACATTCCTCCTGGCAGTCCATGTACACAGACAGCACAGCAGTCTTTGTGAAACTGGGAATCAGCTCCATTTCACAAACACTTCAATGAGTCAGCTGTGATGCTGACCTTTCCTTTAGCCAATCCCTTCCCTGACTGGAAACAGGACTGTAACTTTCCTTCATCCTTCCCTAACCCACAAGTAAGCCCACAGCCTTCAAACAAGCAAATAAGCACCAGAACAGTGTCGGTGACTCTTTTTTGCCACACAACCACATGCAGATTTAGTATTTTGCAGTTTGCTCTGAGCTAAGCTAACACACCCCTGCTTGTTATGAACACAGACTGCAGAAGAATAAGCTCACTGCTTCCAGGGAATGGGAGTATTCACAGAGTTTAAGAATTTAGCAGAGACTTTCAGACTACACAGCACACACACTATTCAATAGGACCTGCATTTCAAAGTCCTATATTTACAGCTAAGTCCGAAACGACCTCAGCTCAAAGTCATAAATACCACCTTCTACAAATAGTCAGGTAACTGCTTAAGTATCACCTTAGCACCTTCAAATCTCAGCCTCCTGCTAAGTTTGGGAGATGCCAAGTACAAACAAAATACAAACAGCATGCATTGCTTAGAAGTACCACAGCTTTCCAAACAGACCACAAAACATTTCTCTCTGCTGGGCCCAGAATTTTCCACAAAACATTATTTCATGCAGCAAGAAATGGTAATTACAACTGCAGAAATATGTTGCCTTGATTTAACAAAGCATTCTGTTCCTACTGCAAACCAAACATTGGAAAATTCCATTGAAGAACAGAGAGATAAGCCATACATCACGGGCTTATGGTCTGTAACACATCCCCCTTCTGCATCTGAAAGGAGCAATTGTCCACAACAGTGCTTTTTTTTTTTGTTTAAAAAGAGGTTTTCATTAATTTTCCAATTACTTCTACTATATTAAGCAGAAGTAAAATATATACTTCTACTATATTAATTATACTTCTACCAGATTAAGCAGAGAGGCTCTTTCCATATCCTGGATTAGCTCACATGTCTAGAGTGCCCTGATGAGCAAACAATACAGGTTTGCTACCAGAGACCCATGGCAGGCAGGAGCAGCGAACTTTAAGAACTCTAAAACCCAAACCTTCCATGCCTAATTCCCCAAATGAGGAGTTTGCTGAACCTGAGTTTTAAACTGAAAATCCAAGCATCAGTGGGACTTGGTCACCTGCTAAGTGTTTTCTCCGTTTCAAGGCAGGTACACACTTATTTAATTTCTCTTAATAATCATGTAAGAAATTTGGTACGGTACCTTCTTCTGTAGAGCTGGTTACTTGGCCATTGTTAGATCCAGAAGTGTAAAGTGGTCCATAGCTATATGGCTCATAAAGTTTGTGAACAGTAAATACATTAGAAGGATCAGTATCATCTGTATTCAGAAGCCCTTGTTTAGCTGGCAAGACAGAGTACATGGGTTTGGTGCGAGAACATTCCTGAGGTAGCAGATCTGCTGATCTCTTCACAATATGAAGTCTGCCTGTTTCGTGTCTCCTGTAGTCAGCCATTGGAGAGTCAACGGGTTCGACAGGTAATGGATTAGGTTTCATTCTTTTTGCAGATGTTTCACCATAGTCCGGGTTTACGTTGCTCACAGTTTTACTGCAACTATATTCTCTTGAGCTTTGACAAGACCGGGCAGATTCTTTGAGTTGAGAGTTCAGAGTTCCGTTCATGCCGCTGCTCACTGTACCATGCACAGACACTGCAACAGTTTTTACTTTAGATTCAGATCTTTTAACTCTATCAAATACTGGAGAGATACTGGAAGTGGAGTGCATTTCTTGCTGAGGTTGTCTGTAGCTATTTGCCTGAGCTCCAATATTACCTTGCTGCTTATGAAACTTGAGGTTACTTGGGGCTGTGCTGCTTGAGTCAGTCACTGAAAATAGAGGGACTTTGTTCTGTGGAGGATGACACTGTTTGGCTTTCCCAGTCTGCAATGGTTTTTGCTGTGTAGATAGGCTAGTCCTGCTTTTCTTAGAATCAAAAGACAGAGGAGGCACATCTACACCGAGGAGAGCTGGAGGGCATCCAGTGCGTCTGACCTTAGCTAGAGGCTTGTGTCTGTAGCCGTTTTTGTTAATGGTGTCAGGATTGTATTTGTGCATCAGCCTCTGATGCATCATTAGGACTTCTGGGTAAAGTGTTCTGTAAGTACAAAGTGGACAGGTGAAGGATGATACCATGCATCTTGTCGGAAACAACGTACGCTCTTCTGAAGTCTTAAGGGATAAGTTCAAGGGCTTCTCTTCAGAGTCCACCATGGGGTTGTGTTTGTAGGTTTCAGTGCATTCTCGCACATCTCTCACAGTTTTTCCATCCTTTAAAGCACAGATGTACTGGATGTCATCTCCTTCCGATGCCACAGAAGAAGTTCTCTGTCTTTTCTGATGACCATGGGACCGGGCTTCCTTTTCAGCCCTGAGTTTTTCTGGGTAAGGAGTAGACATACCCTCGTGTTTCTTACTTGAATTGCTACAAATGGAACCTTTGTCCGATTCACTGGAAATGTTTTTGATTTTTAAAATGACCGTGTTGCCTGTTGCATTGGTAAAGGACACAACTTTCTTCTGTTGCTTGGCAGGTGTGCAGCCCCCATCATCTTTGGCACAGGCAAAATGCCTCTTTAAATTTTTGGTTTCTTGAGCACCGTCAGCTGTCAGCAAGAGGTCCGTCTGCTGACTCTGTATTGAAGCTTTGCTGTCGCTCTTCACTTCCGCAGCACTGTCAGCTTGCCTGTCCTTGTGATGTCTCTCTAAATGATACCTCAGAGAAGTTTTCTGTGCTGCAGCATATTCACAGAATTCACATTTGTATGGTTTTTCACCTGAAACACAGTTTTATCAGTCAGTTGGGTACAATTGGAAGTCCTGAATGCAGTTAAAGACAAGGCAATAACAGACTGCAAACACAGGATTTTTCCTTTCCCCTTCCATACACTTGTAATTCCCAAACTCATCTAAATTATTTAAAACTACATCTTCCTGCTTTTGCTAACTGCAGTGACATCTTCTGGCTACAACGAAGATATTTTCCACACACAAAGATGGTAGTTGACAATATGTTCGGCAGAGATAAGCAAGAAGTATAACTGTGGGTCAACTCCAACAATTAGTAGCCCTTGATCAAACTACAGGTATGCGATTCAACAGCACATTACAGCTCATCTATAAATAGAGCTGCTTCAAAAGAAAAAGGGTCGCTAACAGAAGTAAGAAGACTTCGCCTAGCTAAGGAAGACAAAGAGTTGAACTAAAAAATAGACACAGCATTCTCCCTGCCAGCAGATCAACTGAATACTTGGGAAACAGGCACTTAAAATCCAACAAAAAAACCTTTGTTAAGATTGCTAAAAGCAGAAATTAGAAGAGTTTTAAAATATATTGTCTTCTTAACAGTACTTAATATAATTAAACCTATTCAAAATTGTTATACTTACATAAAAAAAACAAATTCACAGCTGTAAAAAATATTTTCTTCTACAAAATTTCAACTAATTAGGTAATTTTAGTTTTGTTCTTGGTATCAGCAATTCTGCACTTTATCAATTTAATACTAGGTCCATAATAATTCTGAAGTTGTTTTTCTTGGGCAAAAATCAGACATTCCATCCAACTGGATTCAGCAGACAAACTTCCCCGCCTGCAAATGTGAAGCCCGTTTACCTGTATGAGTTCTGAGATGAATATTGAGGTAATAATTTGAGCGAAAATACTTTCCACAATAGCTGCATTCTCTGGAGGCTCCAAGGTTTTTAACTTTTACTCTTTCCATAACATCTTCAGTTTTATCTTGGGAGAAAATACAGCAAGATTAGGAAGAGCAAATGCAAATTTGGAGTCTCATTTAAAACTATAAGTAACTGTCTTTACCATCTTTTTTAAGGAAAAACACAGAATGATGAACTACTCTCAGCTCCTACAGTCTACAGGTGTCTTGTTCCATAGGCCTCTGCATGCTGCACTTGGGAATCAGAGAGTCAAAGAGTTAAAAGGCAAAAAGGTTTCTGTGTCAAGTAGTGCTGGAGGGTTAGTGGCTGTAATAAAGAAGTCCTGGAGAACAAACAAGGTGCAAAACTTGGACTGAAAGAAGAAAATAATTCTCTTTACTGACCTACAGGAACTTGATGGAAGGGGGCCCATCTCAAAAGCCACAGGTTTTAAACTGTATTTCTTTATGAACAGCAGAGCTTCAATTAGTTAACATGAGGATCTAGACTGTAGATCTGCTCTGTGCATCATAGCGGAGCACAGGACAGTGTTTTGGGGAGGGAAGGCAGGACAAAACGAGATTTTCTTATTAGTAATATAATTGGTGTTATTTCTGTGCAAATCAACAGGGCGTCATGTCTGTGTAATGACATTCCTACATTTAGTGAGCGATCTTTAATCTGAAGCATTCGTGCTTCAGCTTTGACAAGATGGGAGCAGGAAAGCGACAGAGTGGCTGGTTCAGCCTAACACCCATCCAAGGAACAAACTCCCAGATGAAGCGGTTCCTCTCAAGTGCAACCAGCAGCAGATGCCACTGGAGGGCGGCAAGTACAGCATAATGTCTCCTAAGAGCCGGGAGAAAGCTTACACCCAGAACACCATCCAAATCAGAGTCATTTCTCTGGCAGGTTGAATTGAATTCAAAAAACCAACCATCAGTAAAATAGTCAAGTTTGACTAAAAAGCTACAGTGGGAAGAGAAGAGAGGAGACGTTTTGCTGGATGTCGGATACCTAACGGGTAGCGTAAAACTATTCTCTGAAGTTCCTAAATGTTGGAAATCTGCACTGAAATAGTAAGTATGGCTAAACCATGGCTGAGACAAGCCATAGCTGTTTTAAACAACCAGATAATGTCTCAACGAGCATGACTCAGCACCTCACAATGAGAGCTGTTGTCATTTAGGATAAGACGCCGAGAAACAAAACAAGCAAGTTAACATTAGGTAATAATTCTGTTCCTTTGTTACTGGAGGCCAAATAAAGGCCCTTTACCAGAAATGGAAAAGTCAGTTGTGTGCGCCAGGACATTCTGTACGTTGTGTCTTTTCTGGAGATTGTGCAAGTGTCTGTTCTGAGCGAGGCTCTGAGCATATCACACACCAGAGTAGCTAGAAAACTCGTGGCATTCCTTTCTGTCCCCAGGCATGCAGTCTTTCTCAATTAAAGAATCATTCAGCATCACTTGTTTTTCTAAGACACTGAGATGCAGCATCAGTCCCGGGTAATATAATTGATCCCATCTACTCTGTCAAAGACAACTGTTATAACCCTTCAAGGAAGAGGACTTCAACCTATACCTCTTCCATACAACTCTTTCCACATATTAACAGCCAGCATGCATGTCCTTACACAACTGATTTAAAAGTTTATATTCAGTCTTTCAAGTTACATAGTATTCAAGAGAAACATAGAATCTGCTCTTTGATAAAGTTTAGAATGAACTTTTACTTCTCAGGAGAGCTTCACAGCTGCTTTTATTGAGCTCTGCACGTTTTCTGCCCTTTCTTATGAGATGCAGAGAGCAAAAGCAGAACCACAGTAATTTATTCAGAAGTACTATTTGTAAAAACACGTGCTGGACAAGAAGGGATGCGTAACATCCAGAGGCATCTAGGGAAACTAACGATCTTGCTGTTGTGCAGGGGAGAGAGTGGAAAAGAAAGAAGAGATAAGTAAACGATGACATTATTAGAATTACTTCAAAGATTTCAGTAACCCAAATCATAACCGCATGAAGGCCCAACATGATCTCAAAGTAGCAGCATTAAAACCCTTCCCTCCCATCTCAGTTTTCTCTTTCCAGGCTCCCCTGCCACAACATTTTGACTTTCTGACCAATTTTTGAAAAGAAACAGACAGGCAAGCTGCATTCTTTAGCTCCAAAAAGTTTCTAAGCAATACACCAACTGATACTTTGAGGTTTTGCACTCAAAATGCTACTCACCTAAATGAAGTGTTTCTGGAAGCCCATCTTCATCCTCAGAGCCTCCTTCCATTCGTTCTGCTCCGTTCTCATCCAGACTTGCGATGATATCAGCACAGCAAGTCCTCGAAGCAGTTGAAGTCTCTCCGTCAGTCCGTCTGTCTTTCTTATGTACTCTCGAATGAAGGACTAGCTGGTGGTATGTTCTAAAAGCTTTACCACACTGTGAGCAGTGTGTTGGTTTCTCTTTGTTCTGTGACATTTTAGAATCCATCTCCATAGAAGGCACTTCACCACGGGGATGCTTGAATTTGTGTCGAGATAAGTTACCAATCCCTGTGTAACTGTTGTTTTTAGCTCCTTTTGACTTCCCTGTTGTTTCAGTCTGGCTACCTTTAGTTCCATTCCAAAGGTCTCCAAGTTCTTCTCTCTCAGAAGATGAATCTTCATTGTCTGTACATCCTTCTTGCCCCGATTCTTTAACTTGGCCGTGGCCAACTGCCACTTTACCTTTGGTAGCCAGCTGCCAGGCTTGATATGTGTTGAAGGGGTCCAGTTCAGCTATCCATTTCACAGGCTTTTGTGATTTGTTGTTTTCTGCACTCGAGGTTGGTCTTAATTTCAATAATCTTAAAAAAGCCTCTTTTTTACGTGTCTCTTCTTCATTAGGATCATCAGTCACTTGGGGGCTTTCATCACTGGGTACTGATTCTTTGGTGTGCACTTTACTGTGCTCATTTAGAGTCTCTTTATTGTGAAATAGGAAACCACAAACCATACAAATTTTGTAAGGTGACACTATGTTTTCAGTTACTTGCTCCTGCACCACACCATTGATTGTGACGGGGCTGTCAGAACATTGTTGGTGCTTATTTCTAGAGCCAGGCTTTCCAGTATGAGTTCTCATGTGATTTTTGAGGAACCACGGCTCTTTAAATCTCCTTCCACAGACATTACACCAATACATGAAAGAATCCTTATGCTTTTTCATGTGTGCCTCAACATCAGAAGTTTCATCAAATGTCTGTCCACAAACTTCACAACTAAGTTCCTCACTGTCCTTTTCATTGTTTGGCGAAGGCAAGTTTGTTCTTACTTGGCATTTATCTAAATGACTAAGATATTCTGCTTCAACACGCAGGACAGCTGGTTCACAAAGAGTCGGCCTGTGTTGAGTTAAAACATGCTTACCAAGTTCTTCAGGATGTTTAAAAGTCTCGTCACAAAACATGCAGTACAGAGGCATGCATCCCTCAGCTTGCATGAGAAACTTTTCTTGCAGGCTTTTGTGATAAATTGTGTTTGTTCCTTTTATTGTCATTGAGGCATCATCATCTTCCATCTGTGCACCAACAGTACTGGCTATTCCATCCGGCCCCTCCATGTATGCCAAGAGAGGCTGAGTTGGCATATTTCCTTCGTTCTGTTCCGTCTTGTCTCTTTCAGTGTAAAGTCTCAGCTCTTTGGGGATACTCACAGATCACAATAAGGACACTTGTAAAGTTCTCCAACTAGTGCTTGCAAGTCTACTAAGCTAAAAATCCACCGCCAGGAGAAAGACTTTTCCACAAACAAAAGGGGTTTTCAACTTATCTGCGTTCACAAATCACAGGAAGTATATCCAAAGGTTCTCTCAGTGAAGAAAAGGACAGTTTCGTCTGGACTTTCAAGTTTGTAGGAAGAGCTTTTCACGAACTTTTCAAAGAGTTGCACTGGGCAAAATACACTTGGGGACGAGGTCAGTGCCACGAAGAACTTCAACACCTGGAGAACAGAGAAAACAGTCAGCCAAGACTTGTCAAAAGCAAGGGGCAGTACTGTCTCCCAAATTATGACAACATTAGAGCTAGAGAAGCATCAAATGCTTTTGAACACAGAAGACACTAAATAGTCAATGAGGACAGCCAAAAGGCACTCTGATGCCTTCTGCCTTTCTACCCAGATGGAAGAGTCTGGTCTTGAACATTCCTGTGTTTCCTTAGATGGGTCTTCTGTACTGAGATTGCTATATCAAAGCAGTACTTGTTTACTACCTATTCTAAACCTACTCTTACCCAGTTATACAAAGCTGATGAAACCATCTTTCAAAACATACGCTGCTGAACTGATAACAAGTAAACACAGCAAGTCAGAGCAACCTTCACCAAACCAGTGTTTAGAGGCACAGCAAAATGACTTTGTTTTCTAAAGGGTGTTGAACAAAAGAGGGATTTTTTTCCAAGACTTGGAACTTCCTCTCATAGTTCTGCTACAGTGTCAATACAAATCCTTGTATTAAGAACTATTCACCAATACCACAACTCCAAGCTTTTACAGTCACCCACACATCTATAATATCAGTTATGGGCTGGTACTGTTTCTTGAACAGTGGTTTAGTATTTAAACAATCAAAGAGAACAACTATTATACTTTCAAAAGGAAATGCTTCTAATTTCAAATGTCATGCAACAAAAAGTGCGCTGAACTGATTTCACTCAGAAGGGAAGGTTTAAGATTTCACAAGATTAAAAAGAATCAGAGAATCAGAGAATCAGAGAATCAGAGAATCAGAGAATCAGAGAATCAGAGAATCAGAGAATCAGAGAATCAGAGAATCAGAGAATCAGAGAATCAGAGAATCAGAGAATCAGAGAATCAGAGAATCAGAGAATCAGAGAATCAGAGAATCAGAGAATCAGAGAATCAGAGAATCAGAGAATCAGAGAATCAGAGAATCAGAGAATCAGAGAATCAGAGAATCAGAGAATCAGAGAATCAGAGAATCAGAGAATCAGAGAATCAGAGAATCAGAGAATCAGAGAATCAGAGAATCAGAGAATCAGAGAATCAGAGAATCAGAGAATCAGAGAATCAGAGAATCAGAGAATCAGAGAATCAGAGAATCAGAGAATCAGAGAATCAGAGAATCAGAGAATCAGAGAATCAGAGAATCAGAGAATCAGAGAATCAGAGAATCAGAGAATCAGAGAATCAGAGAATCAGAGAATCAGAGAATCAGAGAATCAGAGAATCAGAGAATCAGAGAATCAGAGAATCAGAGAATCAGAGAATCAGAGAATCAGAGAATCAGAGAATCAGAGAATCAGAGAATCAGAGAATCAGAGAATCAGAGAATCAGAGAATCAGAGAATCAGAGAATCAGAGAATCAGAGAATCAGAGAATCAGAGAATCAGAGAATCAGAGAATCAGAGAATCAGAGAATCAGAGAATCAGAGAATCAGAGAATCAGAGAATCAGAGAATCAGAGAATCAGAGAATCAGAGAATCAGAGAATCAGAGAATCAGAGAATCAGAGAATCAGAGAATCAGAGAATCAGAGAATCAGAGAATCAGAGAATCAGAGAATCAGAGAATCAGAGAATCAGAGAATCAGAGAATCAGAGAATCAGAGAATCAGAGAATCAGAGAATCAGAGAATCAGAGAATCAGAGAATCAGAGAATCAGAGAATCAGAGAATCAGAGAATCAGAGAATCAGAGAATCAGAGAATCAGAGAATCAGAGAATCAGAGAATCAGAGAATCAGAGAATCAGAGAATCAGAGAATCAGAGAATCAGAGAATCAGAGAATCAGAGAATCAGAGAATCAGAGAATCAGAGAATCAGAGAATCAGAGAATCAGAGAATCAGAGAATCAGAGAATCAGAGAATCAGAGAATCAGAGAATCAGAGAATCAGAGAATCAGAGAATCAGAGAATCAGAGAATCAGAGAATCAGAGAATCAGAGAATCAGAGAATCAGAGAATCAGAGAATCAGAGAATCAGAGAATCAGAGAATCAGAGAATCAGAGAATCANCTCTCCTGTTTCCCAGGACCTAGCAAAGATGATGGAGAGCGGCCTAGCAATGACTTCCGCCATCTCCCTCAGCACACGCGGGTGCATCCCATCTGGGCCCATAGATTTGTGCACAGTTAGAATACAGTTAATCACAACCCCAATTTAAATCTCTATGAGTTATAATATCTGCTAGAAGCAACTGAGAGCCGCTGCTGGCAAATATTAGTGCTGCAGAGTTCAGGACTCTGCTTGATAAAATTTTTGGATAAAGGGAAAGTCTGCCAAAATAATAAAAGACTATATAAACTGAGTAAGAATCATTCTGAGATTTCCAAATATATGAACATCTAATACAAATAACACAATCAAAATTTGACTCAAACTTCCAAAGACTATTTCATAAAAGGCAGCTGGCCAGTGACCCACACGACTTGAATTAATATGCCTCAAAACACAACATGCTCTTCTTCTTACAGCAGAACACAGTATGGCCAATGTAGGAATTCATTTGAATGACACCTCTGCCTTGCTTTTATTAAAAAAAATGCATTTCAGCTAAAGAAAGGATAACCATTCTAACACAGCTTGCAGGATACAGAGATTTCCATGTCAAGTACTTGTAGCAGGTAAAGGTGTGGTTCTCTATGCAGCAAAGATTATCTTCTCCAGCCTTTTCTGGCCATCAGCACTGGTCAGACCAAAAAAGGTGGTCTTAAGCTATTAAATCTTAAACCTCTTCAGCAAAGATCAGCCACCAGAACTGGAGCTGGTTGCACAGCCAGGTGCTCCAGGCACGTTTGCCGGTAATGCTCCTGTAAGGCCGCCTGCTGGCAGAACCAGTATGTCTCACAGTCACAGGAGTTTAGTTAATGGGACAGGAACTTAACCAGCTTAAGTGAAAAGGCCATATGGTGATATGGTGCTTCAACAACCTTTACCTGCCATAGCACAGTCTGGCCTAGGCAAGAAAAACACCTGAGAAAGAAAATGTGACAATACATTGCCAGAAGTCCTAGATCAAACATCTCAAATACTTTAACCACTCCCTGCACTACAGCCTTACTCCAAGAACACTTTCTGGTTCTAATTTGAATAGTTAGCAGCTGTTTCTCCACCCTCATGAGATCCAGCAAGATCTCGGAAACTAATGAAAATGGGTTAAAAGCACTTTCCAAAAGTCAAAACACCCACCCAGTAGAATGCTAACACTGAATAAAATCACTGTTGCAAATAGCCTTTCTTTCTTTCATTGTCCAGTCCCCTAGAAAATTACCAGATCTGATACTGAGAAGCTGCTAGCTTTTTTTAAACACAAGTTGTTAGTCCAATATGTTAAGAAAGGATGTTGGGGGGAAGTACAGAAAATGTAAAAGGGAACAAGTGACCGGCTGATGACAAATTGATGGCAACAGAACTTGGATCTTCTGCATCCAAAGCCTCTCTTCTAACCATGTCCTTTATCCTCATTTCCAGTTTTATTACTGCCACAATTAACACTTCTTCTCTGCATAACGATTCAAAGATCTTTTGCAATAGGCAGATTCAGCCTACAGAGTGGCACTTCTGAGCCACTGCTATTGCAGCCTCTGCTTTTGCCCTTCTCCTACATTCCCATCCCTGGCTTTTGCTCACCCCTATGAACGGATGAAGAGGTTGGGACGTAAAGCTGAAGCATTCAAAAAGCTTTCCCTTTTGTAAAACTTACGGAAGAACATATCAAAGGGTGCTGGTTAGCATGTCTTACTTCATGTTCCAACTTGCTGTTTTGTTCTATTTCCACTGTAGTTGTAAGAGGTATTTTTTACACAACAGGGTAACATGCTACAGCAAGGCTCATGTGCATAAATGGTGACTATCTGCCCGAAAATAATTCACTTGCCAGCCAAGAACACACAGCAGCTTTGAAAGACTCCTGAATGCCTTTGTAATGAATATCCATGTGCGATCAACTGACTTAAGAGTTTAATGCGTTTTGTTTCAGAGCCACAAGTAAGCACTCTGCAATAAGTAATAGGTTCAAGAATCATCCTCCAAAAAGGCCAGAGGCATTTTTGGGGTACACAGAGAGAGCCAAAGGCCAGTGCCTTATGTCTTGCACACTGAATTGCTGAGATTAGTCATCAGCTATTTCCTTGCTAATGTCTACAAACGCAGAAGCCACCAATTACACGTTATTACCCTCCCCACTTTGTAGCATTACAACACATACATGATAGAGAGGAGAAGAGATGAAAACCAGCAGAAAGCCATGCTCAATCCCCTCCACAATTCCAGGATGAGGGCTGAAGAGACATCCGTGTAATACAGCCCACCACACATGGTTCTGCTCAACCCTAACTTAGGATAATACAAACATTCTGTAAAAACCACATGCTTCAAGATTTGTTAGAACTCAAGAGACAGGCATAGATCAAATCTAGGGAAGATACAAGGTTGGTCATCAGTGATGTGTGGAAAATCCACCTCAATCGATAACATTTTCTCTGGTAAGCCCTTTGAAAACAGGTCTTATTCCACCTTGTCTCAACTGTCTAAAAAAACTAAACCTGTGCTCACAAGTGCACATATAAACACAGAGCATAAAACTAACACGTGGATCATGAGAGCAGTTGAGAAGGAGTTCGGATCCAAATTTTATTGGGCATCAATAGGTTTGAACAAGCCCTTTGGAGACATCATCTACAGCTCTTTCAAGCCCTTCAAACACCTCCACTGCCCTGTGCTAGCTGCTGAATTCTTGTCAGGCTTTCACTGTTTTTAATAGGAGGTTCTGAATGCTTTTGAAGAACTAGCCCCAGATCATCCTCTAGGCAGCATTGCAAAGCAGAGCAAGATATTCCTGTTGTAGGAATCTGAAATGTTTTCTTGCAGTTCAGGGAACTATTGTTCTTGAATATACCATCACATATAGGAGATTATACCTATAGACTGAAAAAATGCAGGTAGCATTTCTGAACAAAACTGCAGATTCCAGCAGATAGGATTATATTTAAATTGAGAGGATGTGCTACTACAGTCAGGAGGTGAGATACAAAACCTTGGGGTTTTATCTTGTGATTGCAGATTTCACTCAGATTAGGTATATGGCTTTTATAAGAAAGGATGACTTTATCCTCTCAAGTATTTGGACAAGCCAATACATGCTAAAGCTACAAACCAAATATCTACACTAGAATTTTATCCATTATTAGCACCATTTCTTTCCAGTGAAGATAATATTATGCCTTGGACTTAGACCCCCAAAAATGCTGATTAATTACATTCCTGTTATTCAAAATCCTGTAGGCAGCAGAAAAACTGTCAAGAGTTGCCTTCACTCCTATGAATTCCAAGAGTTGCCTACTGCTTCCTTGGGACATTGGACAAGCTGCAGTTCACACGAGCGCTTGTAGCTATGTGTAGTTGAAGGTCTGTACAGCAACTCAACAGAAAACAGTACACTACCTGGGGTGGGTTTCTTCTGTCTTTCACTTTCAGAAGACAAAAGAACAGGCAGGACACACTAGTATCTGTCAGAGATACTGAATAAAGGAACAGAGCAAAACAGGAAATCCTGCCTTCCAATAGCTGAAAAGTGATAAATTTGCTACAGATTAACTCAAGGTTGAAAATAATTGCTATCCTTACTCACAATAAAGAGTTGAGAAATCCTGACTTCTGACTCCCTTAACCATTTGTGAGTGCCACCATGCATCTCGGGCCAGAGCCCACATGTTCCAGGGGTTACTGCAAACACCTCGAGGTAAATAAGCAGGTTGAGAGGAACCTGCCCCATTCAGCTCACCTGGACATTCCCTGGAGAGGTGCTGTCCACAAGTGGCAAAAGCTCCTCCAACTGCCAGATGCCATCTATTGTACTTTATTCTCCCAACAGTCCAGCAAGCTCTAATTCACCACTGAGTCATATGTGGCTACATGGACTTTGGTAAAATCTCTCAACAGGTTTGCAGCAATATCCAGTATATTTATAAACACCACAAAACACACATAAATAAGGATTGAACTGGACAGGTGAGAACATTGGTGTGGCTCTTCGGTTGTGTGGCAAATGCAAAAAGCTGCTGCATATAAATGGATTATTAAAACTGAGAAAACTTTTTAATTAAATGCCTGCAGAGAAGTTTAATTTATTTTTATTAAATTACACAACCAAGGACTACTTATTACAGTCTCAAAGATTTCTTTGGGAAATGACCTATCAGTAGTAATTTTATTGCATTTCTACTTCCTGCATTTCAAAATTTCCATGAATACGTAATAAAAACTCTTGACACACCTTTCAGAGAATAGCAAAGTCTAACTGCTGAATTCCCCGGTTTAAACACAGCATGGCACTCTGAGGAAAAGCTCCATAGCTAGAATCAGGAAAAACAACTGTACACCTTGTGAATTCTGGGCTAGCAAAACTACCCTGAGCTGTGAAAAGCAAGCTGGAGCAATTACAGAAGTTAACCTAGTTGCTGCAACAGTTTCTTGAAAACAGAAGTGAGAAACTAGAGGAGAGTTACAATCAAGTGTAGGACACTTAGTTACTGTCCTGTGTGCCAAAAGATAGATACTCAGACACAACTAATTCAACAAACTGCTAGCAGATCCTTTCATTTAAGGCCAGTAGCAAAGCCATCACTGTGTTTAAAAGATGACCAGAGGTTTTTTCATTCTCCCACTAAAGGTTCCATGGGGTTTCAAGTCCTGCATAACACAGTGCAGCAAAGAACAAGAAACCCACATTCCAACACCCACCACTGCACCAGCTGCTGCAGAATCACTATCTGAATTTTTACTGCTGTCTATTTGAACTTCAGTAATATTAAATCATTTTACATGTCATTCTTTTCTCTTGGTAGGTTTATAAATCAGAACAGGTTGCTGCTCTGTGGCATTGATAGTAGAAGAGATTTTATACTGCTGATTGCTTACTGGAAACAAGTTATTATAGCATTTCTTTATTTCAATCGACCACTTTTGCTTTTTTAGAACAGCTGTTCCACTTCTATCCAATGAACATACTATGAACCCATTGACATTACTTCTTCCTCTCTGAAACCACATTAAGAGCTACCCTATGGATATTATCTGTTTTGTCCAAGTACCTCTATATTCAGGTGTAGTACTCATGATTGCATCAAGTCAAGCCAGTTGCACCACACCTAGCACACACACAGGATATTGAGCAGAAATCCCATCTCAAAGCAGCTACTAACAGTATTCAAAAGCTCTGAACTTTTAAGATAGTACCTATAGTGTCCCAAGATGTGTGCAAACCGTTCACAGAACCCACCAGTGACAATGGCTCCATTGTATGGGCCGTACTGGTGCGCTGTGGCCTTTCACAGGCTCCTATGTTTAGTCAGAAAGCGAAGCAAAGTATTGTGAAGTTCTACCAGACTAACTGCTTCAAAACTTCAGTCAGATGTGCAAACATGCACAGCACAAAAGCTCAAGTTTGTGTCTACAGGTATGAGGGGATTTATGGCAATGACATGACTTCCTTTCTCCAGTTAAGAAACACGCTTGTCACACCCCACCCAGTGAGGTGTTTTCCTTTATTGGATAGAAATGACAGATAGGGGTAGTACCTACATCTAGGGAAAAGCCATTATCTGCTGCACAGACTGTGACATTATTGCTGAAAAAGTACAACTGTCCATCTGCCTGTGACTTAGCACTGAAAAGCTGACAGTCAGCACAGATAAAACATTTCACAGAACAGTAGAAGAGTCAGCTTTTCTTTGTAGTGCTGCATGAAGCCAATAACTTAATCTTCGTTAGTTACTCTGTGTTCTGCTGCTTTCTAGGGAAGAGAAGAGCTACTCCCCTTCTGTCTTCTACAATACATCACACTAACACAACTCCCAGTGTACTTCTTTGTTAATGGAGCAGCACATGAGTACACCCAAAGGTGCTCCTCATCCACACAAGTTTTGATACCAAGCACTGAAGCACAAAAAGGTTTTTAAATAGTTTGTTAATAGTTCAGTCTGATAAAGAACTAGCATGAGTACTTTTAAAGGAAATGGAGATTTAGGGGGAGGAAGGGGAGGAAGAGAGCTGTTTGTTTCAGTTGCAGGAAAGATCAAAATGAAGACGTTCAGGTTGAACAGAGAACATAAAAGATGACCCCAAACTGGAATTCCCACTCCCTTTGCTGGACTTCATCCTTCAGGCTTCAAGTTTTCAAAGTCACCCTAAACTTTAAACTCTTAAAGGGGTGTTCATGACTTAACTTTTCATCTTCTTTAAGAGAGAAGCAAGCCATTCTTAATTCCCATTACTGTCCCTTCTAATGACACTACAGCTTTCTGATGCAATGACAGCAGGACAATTCATAAAAACAGAACTGAAGGAACAGACCTATACATCAAGAATGTTATTATCCAGGTACTTCTCCACAAATGTTTTAGATTTTGAGTTGAAAGCTCATCTGTAGTCAGATGAAACAGACATATACAAGTCATTTTCCCCCTGAAGTCTAGCAAACAGGATTTTAATCACCAGTGGAAAATAACTAGTAGTTAATAATGAACAATATTAGGAAAACTCCCTCCCCCATTTCAGACATCTATAGTAATAGAAACAAAGGATATCCTTTCTCTAAAAACCCTTTCCTGTGGAGTCCCTTTTTCTTTAAGGCTATATGTCTAACTGTTTTGGCAGAGGATGGATGAGCTGAATGTGCCTCCTCAGTGAACTGAATGCCTCTTCTATCAAAAGATGTAATTATTCCTTTTAAAGCAGCAAACATATAAGCTCACATCATTTTGCACATGTTTTTCCTCCACTGAGCAAGAGCAAATATAAAAGAGACTAATTCTTGGCAATAAAGGAGGAAGTGCTACAAATAAGTATTGACTTTTAAAGTTCAGGACTGCTCTAACAGACAGATTTATTTTTTCTTAGTATTTTCCTCTGATTAGGTTCTCAGGAACCACAAAACCAAAGTTTCCTTTAGTCATTAGGAAGTGGACAATACCTGTCCTAGAAAGGCTGAAAGACACAAGAGTGATCCTACTTTAAATAAGTCTGGGACAGATTTCACCACGGCTATGAGATGATGCAACTTCATTAAATCAAGAAGTTACATGCACTTAAACTGGCAGTGACCCCTTACCTTACAAAACAGTTTATTGTTCTCCCCACAGCAGGTAAAGGCTCTCTTGGTGGAGTGATACATTTTTATTGTTGAGTCAGTCTCACCTTACACAGACTGTCTTGTATGTTTAGTCTTGGTTTCCATTTGAAAGAAGGTATTTTCAGAGACCTTAAAAGCAAATTTGACTTTTTCACTTCTTGGCAGAAGGATGTTAGGTCTCTGCAGTAGCCACAACTACAAAGAGGTGGTAAATTCAGAGTTTACCAAATTAGACTTAATTCCTTATTACTCAAGAGCCAGGAGTTCCTCTGTAGCAATTATAGGCAAGTTGCATCCCTTTGGGCAGTATAGATGAAATAACAGGAAAAGTCTCTTACTACCCCTGAATTCAAGACAAGGAGTTGCTTCCAAAGAGTTCACTTTGTTAAGGTCATTAATCTTTCCTAGTGCTCTCACCTGATTTCAACTTTGAATCTTTTTTACCCAACACAAACCTACGTACCCTGCAAGAAGAAGCAGTAACCACTTATCTGTCTCCTCTGCAGAGCACTTTGAAGTTGTCGCTTTCAAACACATCCAGCAATTATGCATTTGCAAAAATCAGTGTTGGAAGATGGAGAAATGTACAGACAGAGGGAAAGATGTTTAGTTCTACTTGTCATCCTCTGGACTAGCACCTGAAGATATTAAAATAGAGAAGTGCTAGAAATAGACACTTCAAATAGCTGCCTTCTTTCTTCCAAGTGGGTGGGAGATATCCCAGAGACCCAGACAGACTGAGGGAGACTTGCCTTGCATCACATTATCTCACATGAGGGTGATGGTGCAGTGAGTTTCACAGTGCCAAACTACCAAAAAGGCAAGTCCACGCAAGAAACTGACCTTTCAAACAGGCAGTTCCATGTACAAATTTGACTAGCATAAGAAAAAAAGGTTAGACATAAACATCAAACAGGAATTGTTGCTTCTCTGGACCACTTTCACATCAGCTTTCTTTACAGCATACTGAACGCCAGAGTACATCTAATTTGCTTCTTCCTACCTGTCTATGGAAAGATGGAGAGGCTGACAAAACCCCAAGGATTCCACCCAACTGGTTCTCAACTATCACGATAAAGTGTAAGCACAGTACAAGGGCCTTTAATTTCCCTTGTGTAGTCCATGTCGGGGGCAAACTGCGCTCACATTACTACACTGAAAAATGCAAGTGTACTCATTGCACATAACTCAGACTTTGATATTCCTAGTTACATAAAATCTTTAGCACATAGAAAATCACTATCCAGTCAATTATTCACTTGCACTTGGATGGGTTTCTGCTCAAATCTTTAAGTCACACTGATCTACATAGATTCCCCTGCATATTCTAACCACATTTCCTCTTCACTTTCTTTTGAAATTCTCAGGGCACTCTGATAACCAATTCCATCTTCTGCAATGAGCTTCAAGACAGTGTATTTTGGAACAAGTATATCACCTATATTTTGCTTGTAATTCATGTTTTCTGAGGAGGTACATGGGTTTACTTTGAATTGAAAGGAAATTCTTATTACACTTCACTTGCTACCCAGCTTAAAAAAAAAAAAGTAAAAGGAATTAGATTTATGATAAGCTATAAACTATGCTCTGACCCAAGTCATATGATTATTACAGTGGATGTTTTAATAATTCTTC
Source organism: Rhinopomastus cyanomelas (assembly GCA_013400115.1). Lineage (NCBI taxonomy): Eukaryota > Metazoa > Chordata > Aves > Bucerotiformes > Rhinopomastidae > Rhinopomastus > Rhinopomastus cyanomelas. The sequence goes on from VXBP01008606.1 coordinate 1,329,049, forward strand.
TCACTGACATACATCCGGGCCTGGCAGAAACAAGTTTTCATCAGCAACAAAAACAAGAACTGGGAATTTCACTGAAAAAAAAAAAAAAGTTGATTTGTAAAAGCAAATACTTTTGAGAGTAGCTTTCTGTTTGGAGTAGCACAAAAACCTAGGTAAGGGTAGGCTGGTTTTTTTAATCTCCTAAAATACAACTAATTGAGACTCCTACATAGTTTGGTCATATCCTTTTCCTTACATTTGTATTCAGTTGCAAATCTCTTGTGGTATGAGTCACATCTCTCTAAAAGCATGCATACAGTAGTCAGCAGAATCCCCTGATCGTATTAATGCACTAGAAAGAAAAACTTTTTTGTTACTAAAGTCACCTTAAAAAAAAAAAAGGGGGGGGGGGGGAGGGGTCAAGGGTCATCAAAAATGACCTAGAGACCATTAAAAGTAAATAGCAGTTTGAAACTCCTGTAGTTATGAGATGTGGAAAGAGTATCTGATTGGAACGCTGACGTTCTAAATCAAGAGTCTCAAAAATAAGAGGGCTGAGCTGGCAAATGGCAGCCCTGCTGTAGCTGAAATGTACTGTCTTGCTATATTTAAAGACGATACCTCAACAGTTAAGTATTAGAACATTTTAAGTGAGATAAATAAGCATAAGACACAGGCAAATATCCTTGGTTATTTAATCATCCTGAAAGCAGTGTGGAAGTGTGAGGGCGAGTTCAAAGGTCAAACTCTTCTTTCAGCTTCTTGCAAAGAAAAGAAAGCTTAGCCCATTTTACCTTAGGGAAAGGGGGGGG